>JAUZNJ010079727.1:2975-13871 GCA_034780135.1 Jordanella pulchra | reverse complement strand
TGGATGGCAGGATTGTCTGCTGCCAAACAATGACCTTCTGTTCTCTGACTTTCATCAGAATCACATCAGAGTTTGTTTAAAAATGTCATGGGAAACATGGATCATGATGTGGAGGAAGGAATGAGACAACAGATTCAGCAGCTTTACAGCGGTTGATAAACTTATTGATGCTCATTTGTCGTGTTTATTATTTAGGATGTTGAATGTTAAACGGATGTTAGCTAAGCTGTGCTAGCTGATAGCTGTTGGAAAAGTTCCCTTCTCTAACTGTGCTGGGCCCCAGTCCAGCTTGGACCGCCCCTGAAAATCAGTTCACAGCCTAAAACCCAGTTAAAGCATTTTAAAGTCCAACATACAGAACCAGCTGGACGGAACCAGACAGTTGAGTTCTGGAACCAGCCAACATGACAGAGTTGGAGGATGCAGTTCACCGATTGTTCGAGGCTACCACGCCGCCTCTGCTCTCTTCTGAGCTACATTCCTGGTTCTTACCCGGGTCAAAGTCCGGAACCACGGCCTGGTACTGCGGTCCGACCCGCATCGTTCCTCCACCTGAGTGCGGAACACAGCAGAACTTTAGCAGCTGTACAGCCGAACCTAACAGCGGCAGTGTGACCGTGGCTACCCACCATGGTCCTCGTCGCTGCTGGAAGCTGAACTTCCTTCTTCCCAGCAGTTCTGGCTGCTGGACTCGGTACCGGACAAGTTCTTTCTGCCGTTGTTCGCGGCCGCTCCCGGGTAGCCGCCGCCGCCGGCCGGGGCTCGGCCCCTCTTCTTCCCCGGAGCCTCGGAGTTCCTCTCCAGTATCGTCGGCATCAGGAGGACGGAGCCGGTTCAGGCTAACGCTAGCCTGTTAGCTTCCTGCCTGAACCAAAGCAGCCGAGGGGGCTGAATAAAGTAAGAAAAGTTCGGCAAGCAGCGACCGAGACCACGAAAGATCACAGAGAGCAGACCGACAGGCAGAGAGCGGGCCGGACGGAACCAGCACCAAGTACCGAGAGCCAGGTCCAGACGGATCCCGGGGAGCGGAGCATGTGAGGAGAAGCTCAGAGGATCTCTGCTGCCATCACAGGTCATCCTCAACAGTGCTGCTCCAGAACCAGAACCACAAAGGTCCGATCCGGAGAAATAAAACGTTTAGTCGCGAGGCTTTTTATCTAGATTTTTATGAAAGTTGTTCAGCATTTGGGCATTATTATTATTAATATTATTGTTATTATTTTAATTCATTTGATTCACAAACTAAATATTAATCATAAAAAGTTTAACATTCATTTTATTTAAGCATTATTTTCAGTAATTCCTGGTTTGCAGAGATTTAAGAATTTGCACTAATGAAACATACAGAATAAACTCTTAAGCTTTAAAATCGTATTTATTTCATTTCCCAGTTTCTACTGAAACTTCCTGATGACAAAGATTATTTTTGTACAGAGAAAAACGTTTAGCAAAAATATTTACAGCATTACAACCACAACCAGTTAGTTACTGGGATTTTACAGGACAGTCCACGCAGAGGAAAGGATATCTGAAAAGTGTGGCGTACCTTTGTATCCGGTCCTTACTCTAGTACCACTAAACAAAATCCAGTTAAACCAGTTTCCACTGGTTTAGTAAACAGAGTCCAGCTGCATTTATTTAATCTGAGTAAAAATGCAGTTGTGGTTCTGGCCGCAGGTTCTTGGAGAACATCTGAGAACAACCTGCTTCATGAAAGACCAAGCAACCCATGAGATGGAGCAGAGAGGAGGTTCTGGTTAGTTTCTAGAGCAGGAGTCACCAGTGCTCTGCCTGCAGGCACCAGGGGGCCCTCCAGGATCGTACAAGGCGTTTTCTGGAAACAACCACTCAGCAGTGGGCTAAGGTTGAAATTTTATTTTATTTCGTTGCCTTTTTTTATTGCACTTGCATTTATAAACTTTTCAAAATAAAAACATCTTAAAGAAATTAGAAATTAAATGAGACATTAAAACAATGATTTTTATAAATGAGGTTTCTGTCAATAGAATTAGTATTTAGGCCCCTAAAATGAGATAATTAAATATACTGCAACTGAAAAGGAGATGATGGAGGATATTTTCCATTATTTGTTAAATCTCACTCCTTTGACAAACTATGATTTACCTTTTTTAACTCAAGTATAAATATATGTATTTAAAGAATATGTTATTTGCTGTTGGCTGACTTTTTGAAGAGTCCCAATCTGGATTTAGATCCAACCAGAAAAGCACTCGGAGAGCGCAGACCTCCGCCAAGCGGCTTATTCCCCGACCTCCACCTTCACACCGGACCCAGATCATTACCAAAAAAATTCCTGTATTCGGATCCGGATCACCACCAATGGTTAATGGATTGGTCCTTAGCCCACAACGCCCCTGTGGTAAAAATGTTCAAGCAAATCCCTCAATAACTTTTTCTGTAAAGTTGCTAACAAACAAACACTACTGAAAATATTCCCTCCTTGGTGAAGGTAATAAGACTGATGATTTCTGTCCATTATGATGATGTTCTGTTAGCAGCCAATGAGAACGCAGCATTTTAAATTTGAATATTAGGCCATATCAGACTAATTAAAAAACATTTAAACCATAAATGGACTCAATTAAAGGAACCTCTAAAACCAACATAAAAGGTTTCTCTTTAATCTGAGAATCATCAGAACACATTATAATCATTTTAATACTCTGCAGAATAAAATATAAGAAAGAACCTTTGTCTTGAAATAAGTGTATTTTCCCTTGTTTTGAGTCGGTATGTTTCCTATTGAATAAGATTACTTCTGTTCATGGTAATAATATTTATCTTATTTCAATAGCATAATGTCTAATTATCTTATTTTAAGGACAGACATCTTCCTTCTACCCGCAGGTTGTTTTCCTGCTCTAATTAAGGGCAAATATGCTGATTCTAAGAAATATTTATTACTTTAGATCAGCTTTGCCTCTGATCCAGGATTTAATCCAAGGACTCTGCCTGCTGCGAGAAAATCAAACCAAAAAACATTTCAACATGCAGCCCCATAAAAACGTTTCCTGTTGAAACCAGATAATGAGAAACATCTGGTCCGATTATTTAATGTCTTTAAAGATATCAGTGGAAACTGAATGGTGGAGGTGCTGCTGGGATACTCCAGGAAGTATCCCAGCAGGTCCTAAAACACTCTGAGCAGCAGAGACTTTGAGACCAAAAAGGCTCAATATTCCTGGACCTGAGTCCATCTGAATACAACAACATCAGAGTGAAAGTATGGTATAAAAAGTTCCCCACAGACCTCTATGTTGCCAGAACTGGAACCAGAGGAGGCACCGGTTCTGGAACAAACTCCATGAAAACCTGCTATGAGCAGAACTGATTTTAACAAGCAGCTGTTTTTTTTAATGTTCTAATATCTGCATTTTAACATCTGTTGGCTTCTTGAACTCAGGTCGTCCAAAAATGTGTTTGTTGCAGCTGGCTGAGCCTCAGGCCCCAGAGGCCCTCTCCTGTGGCCCCTGGCTCAGACTCCTTTAAACATGATCAGCTGCATGTGAACAGCTATTAATTACTGCAGACATCAGCAAACAGCGTTAATATTATTAAGCCTGAAGAAGAAAACACAAAATGCAAAACTTCTGGATCTATCAATCAAGACAAAGCGTCCTGACGGGTCTTTATCTTCAGAACTTTATTTTTAAGAGACACTAAACAGGATGTAAACCCACAACAGAAACAATCCGCTGATATTAGGAGGCTCAGAGAATCTGATCCAGGATCATATTCACCTCTGGAAACATTTCTAACCAGATTTCTACACCTTCTGTCTCCTCTTTCCTTGCTGAAGAAAACCATCCCGCAGCATGCCGCTGCCACCGCCGTGTCTCACTGAGGGGACATTGTTTTCAGGGTGACACGCTGTGTTTCCTGCCAGGCTCTGCCCGTTGGCCAGAAACTTCGGCTTCAGTCTTGAAACCAGGAACCAGGGCACCGTGTTAGCTGGGCCACCTGCCGCAGCAGGACACACAACTCTCTTCTTTTAGATCTGTGGAGCGGACTCAGCTGTCCTCTGCTGAGTACTGGAGCTGTAGATCTCTGCACCTCCTCCAGATCTCCCCTGGTTCTCTTGGTTGCTTCTGATCAAGGCTCTCCATGCAGGTTTAGGTGAACGTTCTGGCGGGTCTGCAGTTGCTCCATCCACCTCTGAGAATCAGAATCAGAATAAGGTTTATTGCCATTGTTAGTGCAGGAGTTCACAAACTAGGAATTTTTTATGGTACAGTCGTGCAACATAAAACAGATAGTGAACATATAGTGAAACATATAACATATAATATAGGATAAATAAATAATAAAAATATCTAAAACACTGTGGCTATAAGGCATGCAATAAAAAAGACTAATATATACACTAAGATAAAAATATGGATATAAAATATAAAAAGTAACATCCTACAAGGAATAGTATCTTACAAAGTAAGAAATGGAAAGTAAGAATAACAATGAAGAAATATACGGCAAGTAACAAAAGAGCAGCTGAGGGAACTGGTTTGGACTGGATTGTATTTAGGGGTTGGAGTAGTGGGGGTCCATGAAAAGTGTTGGATGGGTGGGAGTTCAGAGAACTTTGTTTGAATGAATGATGTGTTTTGGATGGTTCTGCACTGGATACGTAATTGAATTAAATCTGAAGTTAATAATAATGTAAACCAGGACTATTGTCTCCTCTGTGAACAGACGTTATATAACTAAATGCGCTGAACTGTTTTTATATGAAAAAAATAAATATTCTTATTGGCTTAATATGTTGAATGATATTTACTCCTTAGAATATTTCCTCTAATCCTTCCTCTGCTTTTGGAGTGCTGAACTCTGATCATCAGAGAGATGAGCGATCTGTGACTGAACAAATCCCACAATGATGTTTTTCCCCATTTGTTCTCACAAAAAATATTGCTTTAGTTTTTGTATTTTTTATCCCTGATTAAATGTTTTCGCAGCTTTCTAAGGTTCAGTGATAAAGAGGTCATTGTTCCACAGACTTTAAATGAAATGAGATCCAGTTGATGCACACTGTTCTGTATGGGATTATGATCTGTGGCATTATGACCTCTGACCACATTTAGCTGGCAGTCTTCTCTCAGATGATGCTTGGATCTTTTTGGTTCTTCACTGCAGCATTTAAAGTCCTGAACAGCTCTTTTCTTCCTGCAGCAGTCTGCTGCTCTTCCAGAGCTAGCTCTGCACTGGTGGCAACACAGGCCCTCTATGGTTGATATACTAACAATAAAATGATAAACTAGTAATGACAATCCACCTGAGAGGATTACTGCTGCCACCCTCTGGATCAGAGGGGATCTGCCTTGAAGGTGGTCCTTCTGCCCCCCGGGCCCCCCTCCAGCTCCACCCCTTCTCCTCTCTACCTCAGTCAGAAGGTCGGCATGAAATCTACTCCCGGCCATCTTAGCAAACCAGGTTTGAATGAAAAGCTGTATCAGTATGTGAACATTAACTATTTCTACAGCTGTTCTCTGAAGTCAACCTTCAGTTTCGATGATGAAAGCAACCACAGTGATTTTACTCCGTTATCGTTTATTTTCAAACTTAAAAACAAATGTTTTCAGAGGAGAGAGATGAATTATTGACTACAAATTCCTGGAGCCATAAATATGCAAAGCTGGACTTTTGTTTTCATTTTAGTTCAAAAACACTTAATGGGATTAACTGTTTAGTTCTGTTAGCCTAGCATCATTTACAGTGTGATTAACATGAAGTTCAGCTGATCTACTAAAGTCCTGTCAACCCATGACACCCCGGCAGACTGAAGATACTCACTGATGATCGGAGGAAAAAATGGGAGAGAGGTGATGGTATAAACCTGTCATTACCTTAAAGAAAGGACCGGAGGGCAGCAACACTCCTGTTCTCCACCAGACAAAAATCTGCCACTGAATCCTTGTCAAAACATGGAGGACTTTTCCTCTAAATGAACAAATGCGTTGAGGTTTGACGAGCACTGAGCCTCATAAAAAGGACCCGACACCCTCAGTAAGTCCCATCTGTTGAAGCAAGGTGCAAAAGCAATGTCTGACTTTCATTTGTTCATTTCACAGATTTTGTCAGATTCCAGATAATTCTGTGACCACTGAGAAGAACCAACAGTTGTGTCCACCTGTATCTATTAAATCAACAAAACATAATAACTGTAACATTTTAAAGCTTTTATTGTGTCTTTTTTTTCTCTAAGAAACAAAAGCAACTTATAGGTAAAAGTTGTAAAAAAAAGTTCCACAAAATAGAGAAATGAAGCTTAGGAAAAGAACTTAGATGACTATACAGGACTGGTTCAGGCGTCACCTTTAGGAGCTCTTAATGTTCTGCTGGGCAACAAAACATCACAGTGATTCAACATCTCTGAACTGGAGGTTATAAAGAATAGAAACCACCAGACTTCCTGTTCTCCTGCATCATCCTCTGCTTTATTTTGTTTCTATTCTGACAGAAATCCGTTCATCTTCACCACTAATTCTAGCATCATCTTGCTCATTCCTTCCACCGTCAGAGGTCTTCCTCACCTGTGACCCCATTCTTCTTTTCTCAAATCTCAGTCTTTTCTAGAAGTGTCTCCACGTTTCATTGTGATCTATAACGTGTAAGCATGAAGATTCGGAGAAATGAGTGGCTGATGGCAGCAGTCTGTCCCCCCATGAAACCACACCAGTAATACAAGCAGGTCTTTTTTGAAAACGTCATGAAGGCAGGGAATGTATTTTACATCATATATTTTGTAAAATCATAGAATATTTTGGTAAATGGATGTTTGATTTAAAGGCTGTAAGGGGCTGTTGGACAAAGTATTTCTATGACATAAAAGAAGCAGCTGGTGTGTGTGTGTGTGGGGGGGGGGGGTGTCTTTAGCCCATGGTGCTGACAGGCGGACTGGTTGAACATGGACAGGTTGGATCAGGAGGAGCTTCGACTATTTACACAAACTCACACAGGATAACAGCTGTTCTAGGTTTCCTCCAGATGTGCTGGTTTGTTACAAGAATTTATGAGCTTCGATCATGAGAGTTTGATTGTTGCCTTTCAGCAGGAGCATGGAGGACCTGTGTGGGCATCTAGATGCAGACTGGGACAATAACAGGAGGAGCAGAAAGGTTGGGGGCTTTGGCCTTTAACTGCTCCTCCTTCACAGCTGACTGTTATATAATTCTGTGGTTGAAAGACTGCTGAACCCAACAAGGTTACAGAGCCCACATAAGCTCCACGCCCACCTGCCAGGGTGACAGATTTATGATGGACAGCTCCTCTGATGGACCCAGACTAGTAAACATGTTGGTCTGCTGAAACAAGAGCCTGGGTGACTGTGTGAGGTTCTTCTACTGCAGCAGTTAGGAGACCACTATGTTCTCTATGTGAGACACTTGATCCCACCCCCCCAGCTCAGATTGTACTACAAACATGAAGTGCGCACATGGCGCTGCATGAGGGAGGAGCTCTGCAGAGGCTATAAAGGTCTGCAGGAGAGAGCAAGAAGTTTGGACTGAGAGACAGGACGTCCGTTCTTCCTCTGAAAGTGTCTCAGGGAGACCCGGTGATGCCGTGGCTGTCCTCCCCTCGATGCCCATCGCTGTCTCCCTGCCAGCGGGAGTGTGAGCGGACCGCCTTCTCCTTCTACTGCGCGGTTCGGGAGCAGCTCCCGGTCTGGCTGCTGGAGGAGATGCGCAGCATGGAGGTCTTCTGCTGGGACAACGGCAGCCCCAGAGCCTTCCTGCCGTCTGAGGCGCTGCTCTACGCCATAGTGCACGACCACCACGACTATGCGCGCTACCTGCTCAACAGGTACTCCGTGGGCGCGCTCAGAGCGCCGAGCTGCAGCTTCTGCTGCTGCCCGGGCGGCGGGGCGCCGCACCTCACCGTGGCGGTGCGCTACAACCGGGTGGAGATCCTCAGCTTGATGATGGAGGCGCTAAAGGACGGCGGCGGCCTGGGCAGGCAGGCCGACTACCTGGACGGCTGCGCCGGCTGCGGCCACGCCGCGGACGCAGGAAAGACCGCGGTGCAGCTGGCCGTGGAGCTGTCCCACCCGGACTGCCTGCTGCAGCTGCTTGTCCACGGCGCGCGGCCGGACGGCCTGGAGGCGGCGCTGCAGAGGCTCGTGTCCTGCGTGGCTTCGGAGCGTGGGCAGGCGCAGCGCTGCCTGGACCTCCTGCTGCTCTTCCTGTCCGAACCGCCGCGACTTCCGTGGTTGCGGGCCGAACCGCAGCGCTGGCAGGCGGTTCTGGGGAGCAGAGTGTTCAGCTGGCTCTGTGGGAGGGCCCCCTCCCCCCTGTTGCTGCAGGCGCTCAGGTGTCTGGCCCAGTCCGGTTCGGACCGCATCACCTCGCTGCCGGACTTCCTGCAGCCGCACAGCTGACAGTGACGTCAATTTCACAGGACTGCTGTGATTGGACAGCTATGATGTGTTGTAAATAAGCTGTAAATACATTTTCTAAATCTGTATATTGGAGTGAAAACGGAACCGGTTCAGTTCAGGTGCTGGTTCGGCTTTAACCTGGCAGGTTAAGGGGTGTGATTGGTTGGGGGATGATGGGCCCTGAAACCTCCAGGCTGGAGTTTGGAGATTCATGAAAGACACTGATGCCCAATTCTACTCATCTCGGGCCCATTCAGCCCCTTTACTCTGGTTCTCCTCAATAAATCGGACTACTTTAGCGGTACCCAACATCAGAGTCTAGATGGGATTATTTATTGTGATGTTCTGGTTCTGACTTTTTTAGAAAAGCATCATGCAGTCAGAAGAACCCAGCAGAACGGTTTCCTGGATCTCTGATCAATCAGTCATCTGAACATGGAGAGGATGGACCACCTGTAGAACTAGACCACCGATAGAGCATTGATCAGGAGGTCCAAAGCTGGATGTTCTGGGAGGACAAGTTGTAGTTATGCACTGTATGAGTGAATGTAGCAGCTGTGTGTAAACTTGCTGTAACCAGGGTCAAGTCCTTCATTGTGAACAATCCTGGTCCAATAAAAGCTGATTCTGATTGGAAAAACAAAGTCCTGTTTACAGTGCGATTCATTTATTCAGGAGCTCGTCACACCTGAACATCTGGAACATGGAAATCCTCTAAAACACACTGAAGGTAAAGCAGAAAACATGGAAAGACAGGTTAGAAGACGATGAAAACCTTTGAGCCACAGGTTGGCTCATCAGTGCCTCGTCTTCCTCCTCTACCACTGGAGGCTCAAACGCTCCACATCAGAGCTGAGTGGTGGAGCCTGAGCCTGTCTGTCATGAAACGAAAATCATGTTTCAGGAGGTCAGTTCAAGTTTTTTCAATTCAGTTTAAATCAGTTTTATGAATGGGTATGCCTGCTTTTATTAGCTATCATTTTAATCATGCTGAGTTTCAGTTCATTTTTCATCGGTTTTAGTACTAATTCAATTTTTTCCCCACTTTAGTTCATTTTAAGGTCAGGATTCAAAAAGCTCAGTGATTTTTTTTAAATAAAATTGTGTATATAAGGAATTAAAATTCAACAAAAGATACGATTTTAACAAATGTGTTTAATTTCTGCTGAGTAACTTTTTAAACTCCTCATTTCAGACCCGTTTGCAAGGATTATAAGGAAATCTGATAAACACTAAAAACAGACCATATTTATATATGTAAACAAAACAAAATCAAGACTAAAACATGTTTATATATTAGTCTTTATTTTGTTCTCCCCTCAGTTTAGTTTTTTTCACTAGTTTTAATGAACTATAATAACCAACTTAGGATGCTGCATGTTAGCAACGCTGAAGGTTAAAAAATCCCAAAGACGTGCAATAAAGATCAAACTGAAAGGAACTTCATCTTTAGAGGATGCCTGCAGCTTCCAGCTGGTTTAATCATAAAACCCCAAAAACAAGAATTCTTCAAAACATCTACAGCAACTCGATATAGGAGAACCACTTACGTTCCCTCATGGATCAATAAACTAACTCAGAATTGAACTGAGATGCACATTCGTGGTGTAAGTAAACCTTTGAGTGGCACTGTAGATAGTTGGTGGAGTTTTCTGTAGCTGCAGGATGTGCTGACAGAGATCCAGTCGGACCCGTCAGAGCGATGAGGAAACAAACCGACTATCAGGGTAGATAATGTTTAATTCATCCTTAAACGTCTTTAGTTGGTCGAGAACTACAGCAGAACCACTTCAGGATGTGATACAGCGCCTGGAGGATCTGGGTTTCAAACCGTACCAGTTCAATTTACAGAAAGTCTTTAATCCATTCAGTAGTGATGCAACATACAGAGACAAACAACCTTAAAGTCTGAGATTCACAGGCTGAACCACATCGTCCACATAAGGAAGGCAGCGTATGAGTTTATCTCTTTAGAGGGAGGATGTAAACCCGGGAACCAGGTTCAAAGTGGGAACCTGGTTCAGACCGGGAACCAGGTTCAAAGTGGGAACCAGGTTCAGACCGGGAACCAGGTTCAAAGTGGGAACCTGGTTCAGACCGGGAACCAGGTTCAGACCGGGAACCAGGTTCAAAGTGGCAACCAGGTTCAAAGTGGCAACCAGGTTCAGACCGGGAACCAGGTTCAGCCCAGGGACCAGGTTCAAAGTGGGAACCTGGTTCAGACCGGGAACCAGGTTCAAAGTGGGAACCTGGTTTAGACCGGCAACCAGGTTCAAAGTGGGAACCAGGTTCAGACCGGGAACCAGGTTCAAAGTGGGAACCAGGTTCAGACCGGGAACCAGGTTCAAAGTGGGAACCAGGTTCAGACCGGGAACCAGGTTCAAAGTGGGAACCAGGTTCAGACCGGGAACCAGGTTCAGCCCAGGGACCAGGTTCAAAGTGGGAACCTGGTTTAGACCGGCAACCAGGTTCAAAGTGGGAACCAGGTTCAGACCGGGAACCAG
>JAUZNJ010079716.1:0-24215 GCA_034780135.1 Jordanella pulchra | reverse complement strand
TCTTCCTGGAAGACGATGGTTCCCCACCATCCTTCCAGTTTTTAATGATGCGTTGGACAGTTCTTAACCCAATTCTGTTAGTTTCTGCAATCTCCTTGGATGTTTTCTCTTCTTGATGCATGGCAATGATTTGACCCTTCTTAAACAGACTAATGTCTTTTCCACGACCACAGGATGTGTCTTTTGCCATGGTTGTTTAAGAAATGAGGAGTTACTCATTGCATCAGCTGAGGTTAAAAACTTGTTGCCAGCTGAAAGATAATCACCTATGCAGTACTTTTCCAATAGGAGGCTTGTACCTATTTGCTTAGTTAAATCTAGGTGGCGACTTTTATTTTGACCAGCCAGTGTAATTATAAGAATATATTTTTGAATATTTTCTGTTTCCTTATCCTTGATTTATGAGAATCCGTTGCATACTTTACTCAAATGAATAATAATGAAAGTATGAGGAAAAAAAATGCTTTCTTTAAATCACTGTTCTAACTTCCACAAGTATTAAATGACAACAGTGGACTAAATTAACTTAAGAATCAGCTATCAAAACTTCAGCAATCACCATAAAACAGTTAACTAATTAGTTAAAAACGAAACATAACAAATATCAAATTTTATTGTTCTTCAGTGTGTATTTTTAAAATAGAAAAGTTTTTGTACATAATTTGGAGACCTAACTACCTGTCTTAACTGTAATGGAAAGATTTGGACTGAGACCTGAGAGGTTCTAATGCCAGAAACCTTAGATAACCTAGTAAGACGTCCCTTAATCCTGGCATGGTTCTTGTTGTGTCACCTCTCAGTCAGCCAGACTGTGTCCTAAATAGTTTGGTACACCAAATTATGACCTCCCATTTCTGAGGTCAGAGGATGAGGAAAACTCTGCATGACTGAACCGACCTCAAGGGAAGCTGTTTTTATCTGACAGCCATCTTGATTTTTAGTGGTTCCTCTTAAAAAATTCAAAGCATTAGTAATTGGTATTACTGGTGCTTATTAGTATGGTAACAATGAGTACAGTTGTTATATACAGTGGTGCATAAAGGTAAAACAAAGCAATAAACTTCTCTGAACTTATATTAGAAATCACATTATTAAAAGTACAGTAAATAAAAGCATTTTATTTTGCTACTGAATCATAAACAAAGAGATCCAGTTTGTCTTTGATTCAAATCGTGTTATCTTCTTCTGATTCTGTGTCTGTCTTAGTCTACGTCAGCATTAAGGCTTTGATTCTTTTAGTTTTAAAATGTATTGATTTTTATCAGTTCCACAGCTCTCTCTCAAAGTTTGAAACATGCATTAATAAAGACACAAGGAAGGAATTCATATCAAAAACTTACTGACTTCTGAGATCGCAGAATCAAGATTCAGGTTCTTTCAACAACCTAGTTATACAATCTGTAGAATAACAAATTATTTATGCCTACTTTATTTTCTTTGTGAAGACCTTCTTAACCTCAGCAGGAGGTAAGCAGCCGTGCCACAACATGTACTAACTCTTTTTGCCCTATGGTTGCAGTTACATTATGATAAATGTTGTGTACTGCTGATAGAATACCAAGAGCGCTGAAGTAGGTCAGACAGTATTCACACAGCAAACAATTACTATTGCATGTCCCTTCTATGCCAGAAAATGTGGTGTTTGTTTCATCTTGTCATACTTTCCTGTAGGCAATCGTGTCACTTTGACTTCAACACGGAGTTCCAGGCTAAATGAATTAAAATTGCTGCAATTAAATCCAGGTTTCTCAGAGCAAGATTAAACAATTCTTCAAAATCCCTTAACCCTTTTTTTGTGGTTTTGCTGAAAAATGTTTCAGCAAAAGTATTGGATTTGACAGAGTATTCATTTTGGCAGGCTGGTTGTAATACTATAGTTTGATTGCAGCATTAGGCTACTCCTGCCCCCACAGATTTCTTTCTTGAGATTAAAACAATAAAAACATTCTGCTATTCAGGTGGAAATGATTAGAAAGAATAATAATACTACACTAGTTAAATGTTTTAAAAGATTCAAATTCTTTTCACACAATTCTGTTAATGGATAACAGGGAGCCCAACAACCCTTAGCCCATATGGCATGGTGTCCTGCTGGATAGTGAATGATTAATAGTGAGAGTGAAGGCTCACCATGTGTTTAACAGCAGAGATTATCTGTGCAAAAACCAGCTTTGCTTCCAGGTCGTTAAGCTTCCCCCTGGTGGTGATTCTGGAGAAAAGATCCCCACCGCTGCCATACTCCATCACCAGATACAGCCTTCTAGTGGTCTCGATCACCTCGTAAAGGCGGACTATGTTGGGGTGGCTCAGTTTCTCCATGCAGCTGATCTCAGAGGAGGCTAAAGGTTGGCTCTTCTTATCCTGACGCAACTTGTCAATAATTTTAACAGCGACTCTCTCTGCAACAAGAGATGGAAATGCAAGCCTTTTAGTGATAAATTCAACAATGTCATCTGGTGAAATATTCTAGTGAAAACAGCTCCATCCATATGAGGACAGTCATTTTTCTGACGGTCATTTTTGTATTGTATTGTGAGATATGACAAAAATAGGTTTCCAATAAAGTTTACTGTATGAAACACAGATGAAAATAATATTCTGGACTTTATGTTGTCATCTAATTGCAAAAGTATGGATTTGAAAATATGGAGTTATCAGTTTCCCAATAGTGTTAAAAAGATTAAATTGGTACAAAACATCTTACAACTGGGGCATTAAGAAATGCTACTGAAAAAGATAAGGTTAAGTCAACTAAAACCAAACTTTTTACCTTTAGTTAAAGCATGGATGCCTAGCTTCACAGTAGAGAAGTTTCCTTGGCCAACCTCTCCACGTAGCTCGTAAAATCCAATCCTTCGACCGAGCATCAGGTCGCTCACTATCCTCTCATTGTGGGCCATGTCATAGATGACCCTTTCGATGGGAGTCTGCTTGACTCTTTCTGCTTCGCTGAGCTGTGGGATGGCACTGTTGGTAGCAGAGGGCAGAGGAAATGCTGAGCTTTCCGCCTTCGTGGAGTCATCTTTTGTTTTTTTGCTCATTTTCGGCTTTGGCCATAACCGTGTTTTGATGACTTGAAAAATAAGCAAAGAAGAGGGGTGGGGGATAAAAGTACAGAGACTTGGATTACTATCACTGTCATTTTGTCTATAACCCTAAACATTTGTCACCAATCTAACTTCAAAGTATTTCAATCAAAGTTTATGTAATAGATAACAGTGGATGGTTCCAATAATTCATGTTTTCAAAATATTTCACAGAGTCTGACAGTAACATGCTTTCGTATTCATATTCTTTATTAGATTTACCTTTTGATGCATAAACAGTTGCAAGACTATTGTCACCTAACCAGCTGATAAGTTTGACCGTTTTTTGTCGCTAAATAGCTTAAAACAAAGCTTGTTTGATCATTTACTTTTACCTATACTGCAGATTCCTCATTGAATTTATGTCAGGACTTTTACTGCATCGTTCTTACAGATAAGCTGTCCTGAGGTGTCTTGGACCTCTTGCTGCTTCTCTGATTTTTACCCCCCTATTAGTTTAGATGGATAGCCATCAGGTTTTCATGTGAAATGTATAAAACTGTGGTTTTCACATTTGTACCTCAGGACCCACTGTCATGCATCTTTTAGGCATTTCACTGCCTCCACACACATTTTTTTTTTAATAAATCAGTGATCAGATGGCTCCTTCCGCCCATGTTGGCTCCTGAGGAAGGGGGTACAATCATTTGATGCGGGTTTGCTGGAGCAGACACACGTCTAAAACATGTGGGACATTAGATCCTGAGGACTGAGCTTGAAAACCACTGGTCTAGATAATGTTTGAAGTAGATTTTTATGACCGAAATGCTTTAAACATTTAAAGTATCATTCATCAGTTTCCTGATTTACTCCTCAATTATCCAACCTTTAAGGTAGAATGATTGAGAGCTATTTTGCTTTAGCCTGCCACCAATAGAAAAAAAATCATTGAAGTTAGTTGCAGCAGTGTGACACAAGGGAGAAAAATATTCACAAATAAACTGGGAAGCATTTCGGGGGGGGGGGGGTTTCAAGCAGCACTTGCTTTTATTAAAGACCAATATTTGCTGCTTTGCCATAAGACTGTTTGACTCTGATGGTAAAGCCGTACGGAGACAACCAGTAAAGCTGTTCCATAGCTGGAACATTGGTAATGGGATTAACCTCTGTGTCATCTTACTTTGTCCTGTGGGACATAAAACGTCTGCCCTCTGTTATAACACCCTCAATAGAGACTTTCTTAGTGATTAATTTCCGGGTGGAATTTAATTTAAGCTAATTCAAGCGCTTTAATTAGACATAATTTAATACAATGATCTTTGTTTTTCCGTCCAAACAGCTGACTCGTAATAATTTGACAGTACTGAAAGAGAGCTGATTTCTTAGAACATTTGGCCTAATCGCAGGTTTTTGTTTCTGCTTTCAAGACAAAGTTGCACAATGTTCCTTTTTATGGGAAACGAGATTCAACAGCTTCAGTGTTATGTAAGGAGCTGGTTGAAAGGGGTCATGAGTTTTGTTCATTGTCAGCACATTTATCCTTCAAATACTGCAAAAATAAATAATATAGCTGTTGAACCTTAAAAAACAAACTCATTCATTTCCTATTTTGTGTGAGCTGCCTGCTGCTTTTTCATTATGCTTTTGCTCCTGGTTACTGTTGGCTAAATATGTTGATGCCTGGAAAACTTCCAGGGATAGTGAGGATTACTTGCTTATCTTAAACTGTATTTATAGGTTACTTTTAGAGTTGGTAAGTTATTTTTAGGAAATCTTTGTGATGCAATTAGTTTTTCAAAAGTTTCCAAATTAGGGTCAGTGTCCACCACTAAGATTTCTCTCTTTTTTGGTGAAATGTTAACAAAAACAACAATGACTTGCAATTTTTATTTAGGTGTTTTATTTTTCCTTTTTACAGGTTTTTGACAATTCATTTCACAAAGAAATTATCTTGCAAACTTAATACAGATACTGAATACAAAACTAGAATTTAAATGATGTTTTTTGTTCTGTATAATAAAAACTACAGAAGAATAGAGCAGAGTGTCATTGTATGAAAAGACTGAGGCTGCTATAAAAGCTAAAAGTTTAACACATTTAACCACATGTGCATTTTGTGACTATAAAAAATTCTTAAACTGAATTTCATTTTAAATCAAATGGGTTAAGGGGTTTACTTTATTTAAATAAGACATACAATAATGGGATGATTTAAACATCATGTAGCATGATCTTTAACCCATTAGTTAATTAAGACACATGAAATGAAATATATGAAGAGATTTAAGAATATAAAAAAAAATGAAAATCTTACCTGGGAGTTGTGGGTCCTTCATGTCTGTCCTGGAGGCTTTACCACCTGACTGTGACCAAACATGTGAATAGAGCTTCCAGGGACTAATTCACTCCTCTCAATCCTATTAATACGATGTACCAGTGGACGGCTCATTATCTCCTCTGGCACAAACTGACCTCATAAAAGTGCTGAAAACATACTTCCAGACTTTAGAGCACTCACATGCCCACGCGGATGCAGATTACAGTCTATTCATTAATAATGTGACCATAGATATTAGAATATAAATGAAAACAGTAATGCAATGTAGTCGGCTGAATTAAACTCTGTTCAATACTAAACAAAAAAAGAAAAAGCTTGGATGTACTCGAAACATGGTAGGTTGCTATTTACATATTTCCCATATGAGAAAATCAAATACCATACATTTCAAAACTTTAGTTTATCAAGATTAAGATTAATTCCTTAAGATCTTGCACAATAGTAGGCCTACTGTAAAAACAAAATATTTGCATAATCTAATAGAAACTTACAATACAAAATTGTTGTACAGACATTATGATTTACTGGTTTGCTATGATTTTCATAGAACTTCTAAGAACTTCTTCAAAACTGTTAAAAAATAATTCAGGGGAGTACCTCATGAAGCTCAATGGCAAAATATCAAGAGTTTGCAAAGCAGTATTCAAAACAAAGACGGGCCAAAATAACTACATGTGCTTATATCCCACTGAAACAGTTGCCAATGATAGCACTGAAAGGTCTCCGGTAGGATATATGTAATATTTTGGCAGAAAAAATAAATAATATGTATTGTTATCAACTTTTCTTACTAAATTTAATAAACCTTGTAGCTGTGCACAACACTTTTAGCAAATTTAGAGCTTAAATATTTAACAGAACGAAACAGATTCACTAAACGGGTCTAAAACAATTAACTGGTTAATCACTATAATCAGTGTGAATTAACACTAATTTAATCCTATGTAGCTTTAACACTTTACAGGGCAAGGTACTATTTTTGATCACTTGTATACCATTTATAAATGGAGTCCCCCCATCCATTAGTGAGGTACAGAAGCACAAGATTTATATTCAGCCATTTAGCAATGATATTACTATGTGGCAGTACTTGTCAATTTGAATTTCAATTTCTAAAAAATATGTTAAAAATTTCATAAGCTAAGATAAAAAAGTAAGAAAAAATGTAAGTGCATGTATCAGCATCAATGCTCTAAGTTTATGTTGTAACAAAAAAATATGTTGGTTTCATTCTGTGAGTGTTTTGCATGAATTTCCTATCAAATAACTTTTTTTTACATATTAGGGCAAGTGACTTTCTTCTTATTACATTGACCATGATTTTTGCCATCAAAATATACATATTCTTTAATGTTACAAAAACAATAAGGTCTTGTTCTGTCCTTCAATAATATTCTTAGTTTAACATTTTAATTCTCAAAGCATTTCACTGAGTGCCCTATACAGGGATAAACCCCTACACCCATAATATACAACATCATTCTATCCTCTGTCAGGGCCAATTTGATTCGATTTAATTCAACTCACCTCAACTGAATAATTTAATTCAATTCAGTTTTTACTGCACCATTTACATCATGTCATCAGAAAAGAATCATCAAACATCCCGTGAGATTAGTTCAAAGTTTTCCATCTCAGAAAAACCAGCTGATTGCATGAAGTCACTGATTTGTTTGAATCACATTATTGATTTCGTACATCAAAATTCTCTAATCGTTCTCATCCTGGAACCAGTCGCCTACGTATCGACTGCTAGTGATCATCTTTACATACAAGATAATATTTTTCCAGATTTTTTCTTTAAAATATCAGAAATCAACCTTTTATCTGGTCTTGTTCAAACCTATCAATGCCCAAATGACTTTATTATCTTATTACCTTCAGTTTCATTACCGGACTCCATTATCTAAAGGCATGACTAGTATCCAATCAACCATGGGCCATTTTTTTCCCCAAACCTGCCCCCTCTTTGCCTTAAAAAAGCTGCCCACCTCCTTCCCAACTTGGCATGGGATATGTCTCCCAATAATATGGCCTTCCCTGTGAAATCCGACTGCATCTGATCACAGTAAAACATAATGGATGCATCAGGAACTTGATGCAGCCTAAAGTTAGGTCACGTCCTCAAACCATGCCAAGTAGAGTAGCTGTCTCACATAGACTGAGTTTGCCCATAACAAGTTTCTCCTCTGCTATTTTTCCCCTTTTGTAACTTTACTTGGTTATCAACTTCCCTTATTTCCCTATGAAAAATGATGTATGATCTCTGTTCATCGCCCCATTTTGCTGCTGCAAACATATATGGTTCATAAGTATCTCTGCTGTCCTTGGTAAGCTGAACATAACTTCACTTTGGAAAGGTTGTGGTTATCAGTACCTGGTTGGTTGGGATTGCTCCTGTCCAGAGGACCATTCCTGCATACCTCAATCTTTCGTGAGCTTATAGTGCTTCTGTTCTTTTGGTGAAATCAGATGTTTCTCCAGAAGAACAGGAGAAACTAGGACAGTTAAGATTAACTCTTTGATTCACACGCTCTATACCCTCTCACCCATCGTCTGCACGAGGGTCAGAGGCCTGCCTCATAACATGACAGTCTAAGATCTATAAACACATTGGATAAATTCTGCTAAACTGAATACTATCTCGGTTCTTTTCAACAAGAACAATAAATGAATGTTTAACCATTCTTTAATTAAAATTAAAGCTAAAGTCTTTCTAACTAGACAAGGGGTAGACAGCAAAATGATGCCGACCAATGGCTTCTAAGGTTTAAGTTAAGCCAAATTCAAAAAGTATTTCTAGAGAGAGGTAACATTACCTAATACAGAATAATGAAACATGTTGGTGGCAGTATCATGCTGTGTGAAGAGGCGGCTAAAAGGCTTTGGGAAAACTGTTAAAAAAACACTTAAGATGAGGGTCATCTTCTGGTGGGACAAAAACCCTAGTCAGAGGTAAAATGGAATGGTCCAGCAAACACTTTTAACACAGTCCATCCAAAGTCCAGATCTAAGTCCATTTGAGAGCTTGGGGTGAAATAAAAGAAAATGCAAATGTTCAAACTAGTCAATCGCAATATTGTACGCAATACACTTTATCCACTATTGTTAAAACAGAAAAAGATTAAAAAAATAAATAAATAAATAAACAAATAAAAAAACTGGGAAGTCAAACAAAATAAATAAAACTAAAATGCTTTGTGAAGAATCTTAAATTTTAGTTTCAATTTTCTGTGTTGTTGGCTGAAGTGCATCTTCAACTGACTACATTCTGAACATTTATTTTTTGTTGACACAAAAGTTATGTTGTTACATCCCTATAATACAGTTATAATCTAACACATACACCAAATCTCGGAATATAATCTTAAACAAAAAATGCTTTCTATATTTATTTAAGGGATTTTCTTGGTTTTGTTGTGTTTTTTTTTTTTTTTTTTTCTCGTTTGTTTGTTTTGATTTTTTTTGTTGCAGCAGTTTCCCCTCTCAGGAGCACGGCTGAATTTCTTTGGTTGACATATACTGCCCTCCAGTGGACAGATTGTGAAGTGACTTCAACAAATGTTCTTCGCATGCAGTTTGACAAGAACTTCTGAAGATTAAAACAAAAGAATGAAGGTTTAACCCTACCGGTACAAAAAAATGACATTGAAATGACATATTTGTTCAACGGGAGCTTATTCTTAATATCCTCACAACATGCTCCTCCATATCATCGGTGGCGGCAACGTGTTTTGATAGGCAAACCTCTCAAACCAATAGTTTTGCGCTGATTTACAATTGACCAATAAGCGATTAGCATCTGTTGGCGGGGCCTGACTTGACTGACCAATAAGCAGAGGTAAATCATCGAATAACCGGAAACACATGCAGGCGCGCTGCTAGAGATGCTTGTGTTGTGACATCTTAGAGCTGAGTTGTTTTTAACCAATTTGACGCTGTGATCATTATCATAGAATGGCAGCTGCCATAGAAACTTCTCTCCAAGCGGAGCTTGACTCTGCAGGGTGTGGGGCAGAGGAGGAGAACCGCGGCCTTGAAATGGAGGAGAGGAGCCAGCAGCAGACAGGCTCCACCGGGCCCACCGCCCCCCACAGCCGCCTATCCAAACTCCCGCTGGCCCGCATCAAAGCTCTGATGAAGACAGACCCAGACGTGTCCCTCGCCAGCCAGGAGTCCGTGTTCATTATTGCTAAAGCCACGGTACAGCTATACACCTTCAGGGAACGGACAGCATTAAAATGCTTTCCAGAAGTGTTGATTTTATTGCAAGTAGTGACCTTAATAAGCTATAATTTCACTTGTTTTATGTGGTACTAGTATTTGTCGTGTTGAAGCACAGAAGCCTTTCTATATTTTACAGGTGCGTCATGATAAAATAGAAAATAATGGAAATTTGTATTTATTATTAAGGTAAATTTGAAATAGGAAACTGATGTATTGATAACTTACACAGTCAGATATATTTGAAGTATTACATAGTTCTCTATTACATAAAGCTAATAGAAATGAATTTCAATACAGAATGATATTTCACAGCCTACAGAATAATTGGGAATACTACTGAGGGGACAATTGTCCAACACACCCATATGTAAAATTCACCTTAAAATGATTTGTATTAATCCATCTATATACAGGTAAAAGCCAGTAAATTAGAATATTTTCATTTGTTGCCACTTCAAATCATCAAAATTAAATGAAATAAACATTTGAATGCATCAGTCTGTGTGCAATGAATAAATATAATGTACAAGTTACACCTTTTGAATGCAATTACTGAAATCTACTTTTTCAAAATATTCTAATTTACTGACTTTTACCTGTATATGTATGTATAATGTCATCTGTTTTTTTTTTTAATCCCTGCATTGTGTTTATTTGGCATTGTGTAAATAAATCAGTGCCAAAAGAAGTTTAAGCTGAACTATTGATAAACAATATAGATATATAAAAGAACTATAAATAAATGAATAGCTAAACAAAGTATTTCTTTGTTAATTTTACTTGTTTTATTCGTGTGCTCCAGGAGCTATTTGTTGAGATGATTGCCAAAGATGCTCTTGTGTATGCCCAGCAAGGAAAGAGGAAAACATTACAAAGAAAAGACTTGGGTAAGTGCTGAGTCTATGATATTAATCCCATCTGAAAATGTAAATTGACGATGTGCTGATCTAAATAGGTTGATTTGTATCTTTAGGTAAGATGAGTGACTAAAAAGAAGTGATGAGAGTGGAGACTCTGCAGACATTTTTATTACCTGAGATATAGTTGTTTTTTTTTTGTTTTTTTTTTTTTTAACAGATTGTAACATTCAACAGAACCACAGATGAAAAACTTCTGTAATCATTTATAGTAGTAGGTTAAAGGGAAAGTTTAGAAAAACATTTTAAGGGAACTAGTCATTTACTACACATGTATCAAAGACACCAAAAACATATTTTCATGTTAAAGTAAAGCACTTTTGCATTATTCACCATCAACAGATAATAGCAATTATGTATGCCGTCACCATCTACTGGCAGCACCTACTCATACATCAATCAACTTGGCAGCTTTGACAGCTTAAGCTGCGGCTTCACAAAACACCAGCGTTCATATTTTATTCTGAACACTGCTTGAGCCTTATCCCTCTGGTATCAAATATTCTTTTGGTTCTTTTTCACACTTGACACACTTGACTTTTCCTCTTTCTTTCCACACCACCACTGAGAGGGAATTCATTAGAGAGGAAATACAGGGTTTAAAACACAGAAATACAAAATAATAAGCCTAAAAGGTACCGTAATTTAATTGGAAAACCTTTTTTTGTAACCAAACTTAGCCACTAGCACGGTCATATTACATTACAGAGCCCCTTTAGGATATAACTGTATGGTAATGTGATGTTTTGCATAAAAGTAGTATGATTTAAAACACATCAGTGCAGCTAAGATTTGGGACCCAAGCTATGTGAATTTTACATGAAAGTAATGATATATATATGTATATTTTTAAATCAAATACATTGATTCCTCATGAAGTCTGCAGTGCCAAAGGAAGCTTAGGACTCAATTGTATTTATTTGTGGGAGTGATTACGTCAACTACACTTATCTAAAGGACTCTCGAAAATGTTAATAATATTTGATATAAGTCAACAGATCTGATTAAGGAGGACTAAGGCATTTGGTAGTTTTGACTATTTAATTTTTCCATGCAAGAGCCTAAGCTCTAGATGCATGATAGAAACATGTTTTTGTTTAGGTGTGAAATGCATGAAATGAATGTGGGAAAAAATGCAGGTCATTTTTTCCATGATGTTAATTAATGGAAAAAAAAACAAAAAACATACCAAGCCCAGACTGGTTTGCACATAAGATCTACGGAGATATTTGTCTCAAAGTCTTGTCCCTGGATTAAAAACCCTAGAATTAAAAGGGGAAACAGAGGTTGTCGGTTGGGCTGTGTAGATGAGAATGTAGCTATTCAAGTCAATCTTGTTGGACCAGGGACACATCTTAGTCGAATAACACGCACCATAAAGGACTGGGGTTTTCTATCTGTGCACTGAGTTTTTAGCATAGCCTGCTGCATCAGTGTAATCCTTCCAATAATGTTGGTAGTTTCTGTTTTAGTGTAGAAAAATAAGATTTTCGGACTGACCACCAGGTGTGGTAAGCTCTTCATCAGGAAGGATTTTCATTGTATTAATAGATAAAATAATACAACATATTCCTCGTTTAAAATATAATATTACTTAAATGCCACTAAAATATCATAGTGTTATAACTTGTGTTTTTCTAAAAAAAATTATAAATCACTGAAACCAAATGGTTAAAATAAGCCGATGAATTCTTGCATCTGCAACATACATTCTATGTTTTTCAAATGTAGTTTGAAGATAATTTGCATCGTCATTATCATGTAAAATTGTAATTAAAGCTTTTATTAACCATTTCCCAGAGTGCAGGAGACTGATGGGTTAGTGAGTAAAATATAATTTTTTTTGTTCCCACAGACAATGCTATTGAGGCTATAGATGAGTTTGCGTTCCTCGAAGGTAGGACTTGTTCAGACAAAAAAAAAGAAAAATTGCTTCAGTGCTCATATACCTCCTTTTCAGTATGGTTTTAAATTTAACTAATATTGTAATTTCTTAAATAAATGATTTCTTCCTTTGCTCTCATTTTTTTTTCTCCGCAGGCACGCTGGATTAAAGACTCTTTTACAAGACCAGTGAGACAATGTAATTTCTGCCATCATCCAAGAAACGTTTTTCAGCAAACTTTTTGAGACGTCTCTTAATCAAATTTAACTCCCACATTCAGCATTTGACAGCTTTTTATATAGCGGACACCCTTGGGTTTTTTTTTAAACTTTAATGTGTATATTGTTCTGTAAATATTTGGGAATTGCTAGCATACATTAAAATAAAGTTTATGTTTTAAACAACATTTCTCTTAGTACCAAACTTTTGTAACTTCTTTCTTTCCCTATTTTCCTTCCACCTGAATCGACAGCTTCCTAATTTTATACAAGGCAAGGCAAGTTTATTTGAATAGCACAATTCAATACAAGGATAATTCAGAGTGCTTTACACATATTAAACAATAAAATGGAAGAAAAATAAAAGCGGGTAGTAAAACAAACAGTTGGACCACAAACTTAAACTAATGATGCCTCATTCAACAGTTTAGCTTCAACATTTAAAGGCAGCTCTAAACAAATGGGTTTTTAACTTTTGACTTAAAAGAATTCGGGCTTTCAGCACTTTTTCGGTCTTCTGGGAGTTTGTTCCATTTAAGTGAAGCATATGAACTAAATGCTTTTTCTCCATCTCTGGTTCTTCTAATTGAATTAGAAGACCCGAGTGGTCTTAAAAGTTGATACACTGACAACCAATTTATGTATTAAGGCACTGATCCATTCAGTGACTTGCAGACTAAGAAGGATTTTAGAGTGTACTCTCTGAGCTACAGCAGCCAGTGTAAGGACTTTAGAACCGGACTTATGTGCTCTACTTTTTTAGTTCTAGTGAGAACAACGGCAGCCACGTTTTGGATCAGACACTGTTGCAGTAATCAATTCTACTAAAGATAAATGCATGAATGAGTTTTTCTAGATCCCGCTTGGACATTAATCCTTTAATCCTGGAAATGTTCTTCAGATGATAAAGGCTGACTTAGTAACTGCCTTTATGTGCCTCTGAAGGTTCAGGTCGGAGACCATCATGACACTGAGATTTTGACCATGATCTGTAGTTTCTAAAGTTGGCTGAAGCTGTGAACTAACAGGGGATCTCTCTAGTCTGAAAGTTATGACCTGGATTTAGCTTTTAATCAGCTGGAGACAATCATGGCCCATCCACGTATTAATCTGTTCTAAGCATCTAGCCAACGCAAAATGTGCTGCGCCATATTTTACACACAATTCGGCATGTATAAAAATTAAGTTTGTGTCAAAGCTTGGGTAAATGGGTTTGATCACACCGAACAGAACAGCCATTTTCTTCAGTGACGCTGATATCGCTCAGAAACCTGTTTGTATACTGCAGGTCGGTGTTAATGTCCCTCATTGTTTGGACAATTTGTCTTTGTGACTCCAGCACAGCATTGGTGAGAACCCAGTTGGACCGATGTCCACCTCTATCCAAAGCCCGCGGTTCCTCTGCTCCACCTGTTGCTGTGGATAAATGGCTGCAGAACAGAGTTCTTCGGGATTTCTTGGGCTGGATTCCCCAGTTTCCACTTCATCTGCTAATAAATATAAACATGAATAATTCTGTGCCCACTCTGCCTAATGTTAAAACATATTACATTTTCGGCATTGCACGATTAGTTCTTTACAACTACACCGCCATACATACCAAACATTGTCAGATTCCCCATCGTGTGCTGCCAGAACGCCAGAGAGCGCTGTGTTCCCGATCATTGCAGCAGCTCCTTCATGTGGAGTCAGTTCTGTTAACCGGGGCCGCCACCTGTTGCCTAAACAGTCCAACGATGTGCAGAAACTTCAATTTTTACCTTATTTTGTTTTGTTGCATTGACAGCATTTGTCACTCCATTTGCTTCATCTTGTTGGTAAACTAGAATGACTTTCAAATGGTTTTTTTTTCTCTTGCCTCAACCTCAAACAAAACCTCTATTTCACATTCAGTGAAATTCCTTTTCTTCGTCTTTCACGCTGCCTGTGGCATGCTAAATTGGACAAAGGATGGAAATCTGCAATATATTTATAGCTGATTTGCATATTTATTTATGGGTGGTGACAGGGTGGTCTACAGGGTACCAACAAATTACAATTTATAAAGGGAAGGGTCTGTGGTAGGGCTGAAACAATGAATCGGATTAATCATTATTGAAATAATCATCAACTGATTTAGTAATTGATTGATCGTTAACTGGAGTATAGAGACTCTAAAACATACCTTTAGCTGACTGATCACCCCACTTAGAGCAGAATATATATTAAAATTGTAAAAAATATATATAAATACTTTCTATTTAAGATTAAAAAAACTTTTCGTCTGTCAATATGCTCTATCCAGAACTCCTCAGGTGGAAAAGTTTTACTTTCACCTGGTGTAATTCTGTAAAAAATCTTCTTTCAGGAACCCTTTACCACTGGATTATTAATCGATTAATCAAAAAAATAATCAACAGATGAATCAATTAGTTACAGTCCTAGTGTGCGGCCACATGCGTGTGCACTGCTTTTTGCATCCGAATATTTTTTGTGCGCCACACTTTCCTAAAATTTTCTGTACACCAAGTTTTAGCATGAAAACTGCCCAATCTTTTATGCATGAGACACCTGGTGACATTGTTTTATGTTTAACAATAAAAGCTTGCATTATAGATGAGCTGAAAATTGAAAAAATGGATGAGGAAATAAAGCTGCAAAAACATAAAACACAAAAAAGCTTAGAAAGTCATGATAGGAAAATAGTTAATACCTGCCTTTTTTTAATATCATGTATTACTCTACATATTCAAAATTTTATCAAGTCATGCATTGTCTAATATTTAAATTCAAATCAGGAACACTTTATTTTACATACATATGTAAATATGTCCTAATTATGTACAATATACTGGCTGAGTTTTCTGTTCTTTCATGTCTTAGTTGCTACAGAAGTTCTCACACAAGCACATGGAGCAAAACACGGCTGTGTTGTAGTACTGCGGTTTAAACTTCTCCCTCAACACCGTGACACTGAGAAAAATCACATTGTACCAGGAATGCACATGAGCCTCTCCAGACTAGAGACTGTGTTGTTCTTTCGGGCAGCTTTTCCAAAACACATCCAAAATCTCCCGTTTCAGACTTCAGGCTCAGTCAGGACCCTGAAAAGTTTTTTGTTGAGATTTCAAAAACAAATTCCCGAGTGTGTTTAAGCTGATTTTTCTGGGTTTTAAGTTTCAGGGGTAGTGAAACAGACTGGTGGGAAGCTTAGTTGTTTGGTTTCAGGAGTGAAACAGTCTGCTCCCTGCAGAGGAATGTTTTACTGGCACGGGGAAAATATGGAGCTTTCTGTTCTAATCTTTTATATTCACATGAAAGATTTGGCAGTGTTTTATTTTCATGGTCAAGTAAGTTTGATTTTAGAGAAACTTGGTGTGTAAAATGCAGTGCTGCATGTTGCTTTTTAATACTTCACAAACAATTCAGTTCTAATCACGTGGCCCTTCTTCTAACAACTTGTGTATTCAGTCGATTAAAGTATTACTAAATCTAAAAAACAGTGTTTTTTGTTTTGTATTTAATAAAAACCAATCAAATACACTTCTTATTTATAATTTTTCTCTATAAAGTTGTTGATTAAACCTGAATAGACAGAGTTAATCTGTCTTTTATATGATCCTTTGCCTTACCAAGGACTTCCTGAGGTCATGCCTGTCTGGCTTTCTGGGACTGTTGGACCCCTCCGGGCCCGAGTCTACCTGTCATTTGCTGCTCTCAGGGGCTGTGGGTTGTTGACCTTCTACTGTTATTACCAGTCGTACAACTATAAAAGAATAGTGATATTCTCATTTCTTCACGCACATCTACAAACATCTATAAATCTGTATTTTTGTGCTATCCCTAAAGGGACTTTCCATTGACTTCAATTCTCCAAATTCATTTGTATGACCTAACCCAGAACCATCACCAACACATATTTAACCCCAAACCAAACCTAAACACATTTAACACCTTAGCCCTAAACGGGACTCAAACGTAACTCTAATCCAAAAAAGGAGAGCTTCTCCTCTTGAGGACCATTTCATGGAATGGGATGGGGTCAGATAGTGACCATTCCAAGTGGAAAAAGTGACTTCATGTTTTCAGGGGATACTGTTTGATGATGTTAACATTTGACTGCACATGTAGAGCTAAGATGGGAATTGTACCAAAAATTGGTCTTATTTGACTGGTCTATGTGAAAATTATTGTGTTTCATTTTTTCTTGGTGAGAAAACCAACTAAGTCATCACAATGTAGCATATTCCTTGAAAACTGTCCCTATAAGGTAATAACATACATCTAAGCATTCTTATCTTGCTATATGGAACATAATCAATTGAATTCAACTGACTTTTGATCATTTTCAACCTCTTTAATGCCACAATCAAAACTGGCAAAAAACTAAAAGTCAGTTAATAACTACTTCTTAAATTGTCAGGCATTAGAGTGAAGCTTTAATTTTACAAATTAAATTTTCTACAGAATGATTAAAAAAGACAAAATATTCTACCAAATATAGGTAAAACAAATAAAAAACAATGAAAAAAACTCCATCAAATCTTGGAATGTTTTTTTGTTCTACAATTAACAAACGTTGAAATACATTAAGCATCAGTTAACGCCAAAACAAATTGATTTATATTTAACAGAATTGTACCAGCTGTGACAGCAATAGTGAACAATGGTGTACAGCTGACTGGATTCACCTTAAAATCCAGTTTTCGAACAAGTTCCCATAGCTGAAACTCGGGAATCAACATTTAGATTTTGCGATCATTTGAAACGGGCCAAAACTATTGAGGTGATAAAAACTTGTCTTTATACTAATGCCGTCTGAGCCGATTCCACAAAGCTTTTTGCTTGTTTCACAAACTTCCCTGCTTGCCTTCATTTAAACATTATGTCAAGTATCCCCACCCTCACTTTTTATCTCTGAGTAATCAGTTTCAGGTGCATTAAGAGTCTATTAGGTTGCATGTTTAGCCCCGGCGGCCAAGCTTTCCATCAACCCTATGAGGCCTAAACATACCTCCTTACTTTCCCAGATACTTCTCCATTTAATTTTCTATTCCTTGTTGGCTTGTTTTTCATTTGTGATTCCCCAAATTTGTTAGTCAGCAAGACAAATATTCTAATCAGTAAAAGGATAAACAAAAAGATGTATCTGGCTCACGAACATACCTCAAGTCATGAGAAAGGTATGTTTTAGATTCCAGCCTGATTTCTTGGGTCAAATTCTTTAACCCACTGTCATCGTGCACACATACTGACATTCATTCATACATATATACAGTGCACATTTTTACACCAGCCTCACCCCTCAGCACAGACTGCATATTTTCATACCTTAAATTCCATAAGGACACATTGTTGCCTTCATGTCTGGACATTTTTTTTCCCCTCCAGCCCCTCAAAGGTATTTCACGCTTTCTTTCAGGAGTGTATTAACACAATGCCAAGAAGGAATGGCATCAGCGGTTACAAGGCTTAGAGAAGCCTTTTCTTCCTTAAGGTAACAGCAGGTGTTGGCTGCAGGGAATCTTTTAACTTTTCTATTAGGGAAAATGTTTCACTGTGGTTTTTAGCTCTGTATCATCTGCCAGTAAAAGAATGTGTGCTAACGTTCATGGATTACTTTATTACATTTATTAAGTCTCCAAACTTCAATTTGATTACAGCCACAAGAATGTGTAGCATTAGATAGAAGCGGCTTAAAATAGGCTGATGAATAAAGTGAGACTTAGCTGCTTTGGCTTCTTTTATTCAGTCAAAAGTAATTTAAGCTATTCTGGTACTACGGCTTTTTGGAGAAATAAATGATCTCTTTGAAAATGCACAATGACTGGACTCCCCGTCAAGCTTTTTCAAATCTCTGGATACAATGCTGGTTTGTTAGGTCTCAGAGCTACTACCTCTGAAAGCTTTTTCCACAGATCCTCATATAAATCTTTGCCTTGTGAAATTACATTTGAGCAAAGGACTTTGATAAATCTAACCTTGTTTGGTGTGTTATGCTTTATAATCCTGACAAATTACCAACTGTGAATAACAGGGAGTTGTGTCAGCAAATATGCTTTTAATTCATCTACATCAGGGGTTTTTAATGTCAAGGTTTGGTGTCAGTCCAAGCAGAAAAATCTGGGAGGAAACCTTCATTTAAAGGCAGTCTTGCCGTAGAAAAATTAAAAGCAGCCATTTTCACATGGGTAAGAAAGAAGAAAAATGTATGCATGCATAAGTAGAGCTTCAATGCCTGTGAAACAGAATAAATAATTCCCAGGGAATATTAATATCCAGTGGGCCAATGCCATCATACTTACAGTGACTTATTCTTAGTCATACCATTCCCATTATTTGTTCAAAACTTAGAATCTAACACTGCTTTAAACTCCTCCACAACCTGTTCTCTGTGTCTCAGTGATGCTCTTTGCACTGTAATGTTCTCTGACAAACTTCTGAATGCTTCACAGGACAGACGAATATACACTGAAATCAACTGACAAAGAAGAGGGATCTATTTACAAGTTATATGATCTCTAAAAGTAATTGCTTGCGGTGAATTATGCCTAAAGACGAAATGGCTCTGAATACAAATGCAGGACATTCACATTTATCTTACAAAACCATCTCTCTTTGGAAGGCTTGTCTGTCTAAAAACACTATGCTGTGTGGGTTTCTGCTGTTGGAGTGACAGGTCTTCTTCACATAATGGAAACCATCATGAGGAAATAATATTAATGGAAAACTGAAACAAGACATCAGCCAAAGGAACTAAAACTTTGGGACAAATAGTTCATACGCAGAGAAGGACAAATTAGGTGATTCCTAAAGACATTGACCTGTTCTTAACAAGTAACTGATCTGGAGAGGCCAGTGACAAAGCTGAGATCCCATCTCATAGAAAAGAGGAACTGAAAAAGTTTGTGATCTTTTACCAGTTTCGTTGGGAGGAATGGGCCAGAGAAGCTGGTAGGAGGATACCCCAAACAATTAGACCCAAGTCATAACATTTAAAAGGTAAGTATGGCTAATAACAACATAATATAAGCCTTTGGATTTTAAGAAAGGGCTAAAAAAATACCTAAAGATATAAATACTTCTAGTTCTGACACATACCTAACCAACTAAAAACATTTAAAGTTGTGTCTTTGTACAGGATTACTACTGTTTATAATTGATAAATATAATAATCGATAAAACAAAGGTACTTTAAGAACTATATTAATTCTATATAAATCCATTTTTCGCAGTCAGTCTTTTCTATAGGTACATCTGAACATTATAAGTTTATATTTTGCAAAGATTTTGGCCTCTGGGGTCAAAGTACTGTTTCACTCCATACTTTTAGGAACATTTTTTAATAGGTTAACTGGTCTGATTTTTGATACTTAATCATACTGAAGGACATTTCTTTAAAAATGAACAAATTCTTTGTTCAAAAATCTTGATAAACAAACTAAACTTTTAAAGTCCTTATAAAAAGCCTGAGGAAACAACACTTAAGCTTCTTCTGTACAAAAATACACCAATCTGTGGTACACTTCACTTAGAATAGCAGACTATATGAAAGGAGAGCAGAGAAGTTGAAAATGACTGTTTGCTTGTTTTTATGAGCAGGTTGGTTGAAGGGTTCCACAGATCACATTTTGCTGACACATCTTAGTGTGTAGAAAAAACTGTGTTATTTGTTATATGACTTTGCAGGAAGAAGGATGGGTGTGTGAACATTGACTCGAGCTTTACTGCATGGTTTACATGTTCTTCTGTATGGGTTCATTCTCTCATCATTTAACTTCTTCCTCCTGATGGTCATTTTAAATTGCACATTGGAGTAAGTGTGTACATGCATATTTGTTTGTGTTTTGTGTTCCTATGTTGCCCTTTGCAAATAAGTTAAAAATCTTTTCTTTATAGCAAAGGAATGTGTGGTATTAGGAGAAAATCATTTGTTTTTACTGACCACTGCTTTGTGGAGGCCTTTAAGTTGAGCATGTACAGTATCACTGCATCAGGCCCACTGGATGGGGTTTTTTTTATTTAAAAAGTAATCTGTTATGAAATATACCTCAAGGTATGATTTATTATACACAATCAGCTTAGCTCTGTGTAGCAACATTTTTGATATATTGTTAGATTTTATTATTGATAAATTTTTCCTCTACAGCGGCTAAACCTGAATGTTTTTGTAACCTGTTTCTATTATTTTTCCCTGCGGCGTCTGAGCATTATAATTCCTATCTGAAACAGATGCGGGGGCACATTTTCTCTGTTTTTTGTCATATAATCAGGCCACATTGCTGTTTTACATTTGAGCTAAAATTCTACAGATAAATGTGCTTTACTGGCATGTTATGGCTTCCCTTCACTTTTGTGTTGTTTGATTATGGAAGCAAAGCTCCAGCTTCACTATGATTTATGCACAGAAAGGTAGAGGCTGAGTTCAACAATTGAGTGATTATTCAAACATCTGCATTGCTCATAGGTAAAATAGTTTCCATTTATCTGGAGACTTTAGTTCAGAATGAGCCAATATTTGAAATCAGTCAAAGTGCTTGAATAGTTTCATACTGCTGTAGCACATAATTTATTCTCATTTAAAATGATGCAGAGAAAGTATAGCTTTTTTAAGCAATGAATAAAGCCCTGGCTGAATATTTACTCACTAAACTTGTTAAAGGGGTAGAGTTCATTACAGTTGTTTTATTTCCTTTCACAGAACTGTTTTTAAGCATGCTGCATCAGTTTTTAATCGAGCTGACGAGGGTCCAACCCAAAGTTATAATTTTGACCTGTGTTGCATGTCATTGTATCCTGAGTCATTTTTCTGTCTGAGTAAGATTGAATTCTGTTAAACCTGCCATCATGTTTTTTAGACATTCAATACATACATTAGTGAATGGCATTTAATGTTTTTGTTTTGAGTTATTGCTTCTTAGGAAAGAATCAGGAAGAGAAAGTTTAAAGGTGTAAACACTTAGCTTTCCTTTACAGTTAAACAAACAAGAAAATGTGAAGATATTGTAACAGTTACACATGAAACTGTTTAGCCAAAGAGCAAAAATACAACTAAACAGATTTTCTCTGTGCTCGTACTGAATTATTTGTAATAGAGAACAGTTTGTGGCAGCAGTGGCTCTTTTTTTCTACTTTTACGTGGAGAGGCACAGAGTTAAACTTAAAAAAACAGGTTACATGCACACATTTTGTTTCATGTATATGGTAGGAACGTTAAGTTATTTGTGGAAAAAAACGTATTTGTTTTAAAACCTCATACCAACTCCTTTGAACCATCTTCTTTCCACATAGATAGTCAGCTTAGTTTTCATTTCCTCTGATCATAACATTACTTTTTACTTAAAAGTAAGGGATTTGGTTTGCCCATGTGTGCAGCTACAAAAGTCAGTTGAGTTGGAAAGTGTCTAAACTGGAGCAGTTCCTTCCTTTTTTGTTCTCCACTGTCTCAATCAACGATGATTTAGATCTGCTTGCATAGAGCATGCAATCTCCAAATAAAAAGGCAAGGCTGGGATTCAAACCCATGACCCCCTCACTGCAAGGCTACAGTGCTAACATATGCACCTTGGTGCCCAAGAGATTTAAGTGATTAATTAGGCTGCCAGAAGAAGCCCCGAAGCTTGTTGATGGCTTCTTGAAGCCTGTGGTTAAGGTGCAACTTGGTAAACTATTGTGAGCCAAATATTTGTAGGGGTGCATGTACCTGTTTATGTCTTTAAACCTCTGCTCCTGAAGTGGTTAGAGAAAATCTTCAATAAATTTTAAGTTCTGCACCTTGTGCACATTTACAAATGTCATTACGAATTTTGTTTCTTTGAAAAAATACAAAAAACTGCAAAATCATCATTAAAACATCCACATTATAATGAAATCATAGCTCATCAGGAGTGTATTTTTCCTTGTTAAATGTCTACAAGTGGAAACAGAAAACTGTTTTTATGCTATTTTCTCGCTAAATAACGGGACATGCAATTTAAATTAGTGTGCTATCATCAGGATATCTGTTTAGTCCTTCAGGTAAAACATGCACCAGAGCAGGAAAAGGGATTTTAATGCCTTAAATCAAACAAACTGGGCTTGGCATCCTGAGTGAGGACATGAGAAGAGAGAAACAGGGGAGAGGTGGGATGAGGAAAAAAGCACCATATGAGAGAGGAAGAGAGTTGAGCGGGAGAATGACTGAGGATAAACAAATAGAGGGTGGGAGGGAAGGATGGTAAGAGACAGAAAAAGGAGAGGTAGTGAAAGTGAGTGAGTGAGAGATGGGCAGGGAAGTATAAATAGAGGGAGGGAGTAATCTACAAGAGGCAGCCATAGAGGAAGAGGTGACAGAGTAGATTATCCTCTCTTCCCTGCCAGTCTCACCATGTTCATGCTGCAGACACTGACTGTTGTCTCTCTTACTGTCATCTTTCTGGCATCTGTAGAAGGTAAGACACCGCTGTTCTTTGAATAATTGTGTGTGTTTTGTGTCTGGCATGGAATGCACGCACCCTGCAGGTGGACAGGGTGGAAACTGAGCGATGGCGAACACAAAAAAAGAAAGAGGAGGGAAAGAGGCATGGCAGCAGTGAGGATGGAGGCATGGATGTAAACAGAAGGGGTAGAAAACAGGATGAGCATCTGAAAATCACACACATTCAGAGAGATATGCCAGCTTCTTTTTTAAAAACAAAGCATTGCAAGTGCCCTGATTCTGCATCTTCTATGGTAAAACCGGGAAGCTCTTTTCTTTCTTTACTGCTCACATTACTCCTACTGTTTCAAATCTCACTTTATTTTGTTTACACATAGAACGATGGAACACAATGGCAAGCAAACACTCCCCCTCTACTTATCTCACCTCCACTCATTTCTCACACTATGTTTGGTAAAGCACTGTATTTCTTGTGACTTATAATGTGGAAGAAGGCTTGTTGATTTTTTTTTTTTTACAGATAATGTTTTCTATTAATAATGCTTAATCTTTATGAAGCTTCTCATTATTATTATTCCTGGTTACACAGAAACTTTTCTAATGCACTTGTCTTTTAATCTCATGATGGAGCGTATAGTTTAATCTGAGGTGTTTTTAACTGTGTCCCAGGAAATGGCGTGCAGATGCAGAGGGATGTCCAGTGTTGCATGCTTTACTCCCAGGGTAAGGTGCGTACCAAAGACGTGCTGCGTTTTGAGGTGCAGACGGAGGGACCCGACTGCAGAATACAAGCCATCATGCAAGTATTTCAGCTATCCACTCCAGGAGCTCAAGAGTAGAGAGCAGTTTGAAGGCACAGAAAAAATGCCTCTCATTAGTGTAGGGGTAGGGCTGCACGGGCTGAGAGGCATTGTCATCTTTCCAGGTCAAATTGTTATGGCAGGGCTTCTTTCTGCAATTCCCAGGGATGTTAAAGTGGAAATATGTTGGAATAACAATCGGTCTGAAAATACCTTTCAGGCCGGCTGAACCCTGCAGCATTCAGTCAGAAAAGCAGGGTTTTTTGTTAAATAAACAACACTATGATCCCTGTTGTTGCTAGGAGTTCTGTAATATTCAATGTTTTAACGGAGTATACAGTGGGGAAAATAAGTATTTAGTCAGTCACCAATTGTGCAAGTTCTCCCACTTAAAAAGATGAGAGAGGC
>JAUZNJ010079705.1:0-24216 GCA_034780135.1 Jordanella pulchra | reverse complement strand
ATATATAATTTTATTTTTTTCCCACAACCAGTTATAAATTCAGGTATTATTTGGTGATCTTTTTTTCATTCACTGGGTTCTGTGTTCACACTGTTCATCATTCATTATTCTTTTCATTGAAGTACATATCACCATCATGTGTCTGTACAATTTTAATATTTGTCCTCCACAAACCAAAATCATTGAAAAACATTTAAACTCAATACATAAGCACATATCCCAACAAATGCCATTTCCCTATGTGTGAAATCCACATCATAAATTGATTTATAGTTATCCTTAAGGCAATAAAAAGAAATCAGCAAAGATCCATTCTATATATATGTTGTTCATTATTCCTTTTAGGTATTCATGCTGCAACCTGAGTTCCATAGCAACCAAGTTCCATACCAAGACTGCAATGCAACGCCCTTGTTTTCACTGTGAACATCTTGATATTACTTATTTATATCAGACCTTCAAGCCCTGAAAGAAACCAACTGTTGAGCAATTATGATCAGTTCTCTGAAACAACTCTAAAGTTACATGCATTGTATTGTTCTTCATGCAGTCATCACAAGAGGCCATCTTTCAATGGGGTTGGTGTTCATAAAACAAATAAAATCAAGCAGACCTCATTTTAATGAAATAGTAGACACCACCATTCACATTAGATCCCCATCATTTGAAATCACTGTAGACTGTGGAGCCACACATGATCTCCCAGTGCTGCCCAGTATTATTAATGGTTTAGATAGTGCTCTTCAAAATGAGTTTAATCTAAAAACTGATTGAATTTCAACTAAGTAATTAAAGCCAGTAATTTGAGCAACTACTTGAACCTTATATTGGAGCCAATTATTCGTGGTGTGTGCTGAAACTTGTAATTGAGGTGTGAGGAAGGCAAGATCCATTATCACATTGAAACACCAGCATTAATAAGGTACCCTGTGTTACGTAATTATTCTGCCTACGGCTTCTTTGTTCCAAACTCAAATTTTGTGGATTCTTAAGTCTTTCATCTCAGATCAATGCAATACTTACTTAACAGTTGTAAAAAAATAAACCTGCTGAACACCAAGTTATCCTCTTCTGTCTGAGTGATTAATGCAGTTCATGAATTAAACATATAGAAGTTTAATTAAAGGTGTTTGAATTGGATTAGGCTATGTTTAGGGTTAGATTTTGCATCATGGGTAAATGCTGATTGATGTATTGTTTTATTTTGAAAACCTTGACCTCCATATTTATTTTGTGTAATTTTATTTTCAGAATTTGTTCACCACCTTATGATTAACAAGTCAAAACTACAAAAATAGCTAGGCCCTTCTGTCTGTTTGATTAATACAGATAATCTAAATTAATTCCTTCATTTTTGATTTTGATCAATGAAGCTATAATATCTCAAAGGAATTTGACAACAGGAATAAGACTTAATCTATCTTTACTTTCCCAGTGAGATATAGAAACCTTTTGTTCTTTTATCAGTTCAATGAAGTCTTTTCCCCCTTAATTAAGACATGAAGCAATTTAAATTCTGATAATTGCCAGTTATTGCTGTTTTTTCTTTTTATGTAATTGATTAGTGCTTCCTTGTTCTTAGTTGTGCTTATTTGCACTGCCTTTGGTACCTTACAGAAAAAAAAACCCATGGCCAAGCTGGCAAGTGAAGATTGAAGCACAGACACTTTAGTGTATGCTACATAGCCAGGAAATCACATCATGATCACGACTGTTGGAGCCAACCAAGCTGAACAAACAGGAATACAAGCAGAAAACACCTTGCAATACTGGGAAAAAAACGTGTAATTTCCAAACTTTTTATGGGCAGCAGGCGATGATTCAGAAGTAAGATTTAATTACATTCTGAGCAATGCTACTGATATCCAGCACGAAAAACTCTTTAAGTTTTGTATCTAATCCAAAAATTCTTTAATGAGACTTAGCACCAGCAAATGTTGAACAGCTCAAATTCTAAGCACTGAAACTCTAATTTAAGATAATATAGATTCAAATGGTAAGATTGATATTTGAAAAAAACATCTCTTCTTTGACTCCTGCCTTAATAAAGGTTATGAAGCTTATGATCCTCCATCCTAGATCTTTCGGTATATATGATAAGATTGACTGTTTGTGAATCATGTGCTTTGCATTTCCCCTTCAGGAACTAGCAGTCGCAGGTGAGACCATGATGTGATAACTGCTAAGATCATTAAGGAAACCGCACACCTCGTTACTTAACTTGAATGCTGGCTGTGTCAGCCTTCATGTAACAAAATGGGGTGAGGTTCAGTAGCATCATTTAGAACTGACGCAGGTCGTCTGAAATGTAGCATGGCAGCACCTTATGCTGGCAAATGAATATGAAGGTGAGAGGAGATTTAATATCATTATACCTCAGTTAATACATATGAAGGACATTGATTAAGAGAGCCTTTGTGGTAATATTCAGTGCATGTAAATATGGAATAACATAATCTAGTAAACTAGAAAAATGTGAGGGAATGAAAAATTTTTATGACATATTATTTGAACAAAAAAAAAAAAACTTTCCATCTCCAGTTTTTGTAAAGCTATCAGCTGTTCTCTTAACTATAAAAAAGATATACAGACTCAATACCTTTTTAATTACCCATTTTGTACTTTCAGATCAATGACAAAGTGGTTACAGAGTTCAGAATTGTAGGTCTTTGTTTTTTTTTTTTTTGTTTTTACAGCACTAGTGGATTGTTTTTTCAGGCTGACAGGAAAGGGGGAGAGACATGCAGGAAAGGACCACAAGCCGGATTCGAACCTGGGTCGCCCGCGTCGAGGACTAAAGCCTCTGTACATGGGTCTTGTGCGCTAGCCACTGCGCCACCTGCATGCCCAGAATTCAAGGTCTTTACCGTTATTCATATTTTTCCAAAGATCTGCCATGACAAACAGATGTTGATATCTTACGGATAATTTTAACCTTCAAAGTCCCTCCAGCTCTCAATTCCTTGCAGCCTGCTTAATAAGCATATTTTCAACCACATTTTGTGGAACTTAGTTTATTTTTCAAATAGCTTCAAAAATCAAGAAAACATACTTCAGCAAAATCAGAAAGTCCCTCTCAAGTTATTAGCATATATTCTTCATAACAGATTCATCTATCTGAAAAACCATCACTTCACAGAGGAGGTGGACTCACATACTTACAAAGCACTTCTAGGAACAATACCAAGAAGATTCACCTCTCACCTGCCCTCACTTGACTCATACTACAAAGAGGCATGTGACCGAAACTAATATTACCAACCTAGCAATTTACCAACCATTAACATCCCCCAGGTGACCTTCATGGCTCATCCAGTAGGAGGGATCAGATTTACCTTTTGTTTTGTTTGTTTCCCCTCCCATTATTTTGTTACACTTGCAGTATGTTGATCTCAGTGCTCCCCACCATCAGTTAGAACGAAAGAAGACTCTTGGATGAAAGAGGTTTTCTAGAAAACTTCACATTTAGTTGCCTAAACTGAACTTTCCAAGCTCAACAATGACCTGGATAACTCACAGATATAACCACATGCTTCAGGTGATCTCCTGACATTTTTTCGTTCATTTTGTGCCCCCACTGTAATTGAAGGAATATCGTCAGCGCGATAACTCAGAATTCTGATCACAGAAGGTTTATGTTCCGATGGGTGATCTTAGTCAAAATTAAGGTATTAGTCTATATGTGTAGGTTTCTGGTAAACCTAACCATTAAGACTTCTATTGTCATCAATTTGCACAGCACAGTCCAGAAAGGGCGTCATATTGTGCTTGGCACCCTTTCTAGTGAACTTGAAGTTTCTGTCCACTGAGTTGATGTGATGGTTGAATGCCTAAACTTCCTGGGTTTGGATTAAACCCACGTGTCCTCCATGTATCAGAAGGGTTGAGTTGATTGTGTTCCCTTGGATGTGCTGAGGGCTCTGCTCTCCATCTCCTCTGTATAGCTATTGGCAACAATGGATGAAACTATGGAGCCTATGGCACACCCATGTTTCTGTCGGTAAAAGTTATCACTGTATTTAAAACATTTGTCTGATAGGCAGAGGTCCAACAGGTCACCAATCTGGTTAGGTGTTAAAGTGGTCCTGTGTTTTAGGGTTTCATTATGTTCAAATTGTGTCCTAAAATCTGTTTAAGATTAGGAATTAGACATTTCAGAAATTATCTCACTTATTTTAAGAAAAGCAGAAAAAGTAAGCCCAAGGCATACGTTTAATGTGAGTTACATAGAGTAGTGTATTCAGAAGATTCAGAAATCTCACCTTGCACATACAAGATTACAAAGTCAAATAAGGCTGCATCATCTAACACTACAGTATACAATATGTATTACTTTCTTTGAAAATCTAACTCTTGTAGTTTGGAATTCAGAAACAGTTTTTTGAAAAACATATAGGAGTACATTTGAATAAAGGTTAGTAAGCCCTTTTTCATTGCAATAGCTTAAATGTTGTCCTGTTCTGCAGTTTAGATAGGAAAGTTTAGATTGTAAGTAATCAACAGTCTTTTTTTCTCAGAAAATCTGAAAGTTTTCATATATTTGCTTGTTTCAGTGTTTCAGTTGCTCAACAAATCATCAGAAAAATGACAATAATGAAAAAAGAAGAAAAATTAAAAACACCATTTTATTCCAAAATTTCTGTTTGTGGTTATACATTTAATTCCCACTTCTCACTACACTATTCTTAAAGCAGTAGTGAAATAAGAATAAAAAAAATGGTATTCTGAAACAAGTTTTTGATGGAAAAAAAATGAGAGTATGCAGGAGAATCTGCATGGACAATGGACAAGAGGATAGTTCAGCTAACCCAAGAGGACTCACAGAGTGCAGTGTGCCTGGGGGTTGAGGCAGAATTTTCAGTTGAGTTAAGTTTAGCACTTTAACAGAAATTGATTTTTTTTTAATAATAAAGGGGTATTCGGATTTTGTTTTACACTCGATGTGATGGAATTACGAAAATTGTGCAGGCAAAAGTATTCAGGGAAAGTTAACAAGGACAATATTTTGATGAACTAAGTGACTGTTAGAGAACACATTAAAACTGCAGCTGTTGTGAAGTATTTTTAATCTGTAGTTAATGGTATATATCAAAAGTGGTCCAAAAAGGAACATTGGTAAATTATTTGCAGCTTATTGACCAACCAAGGTATATTAATGCACATGGTGGGTAAATTAACAAGCTACTGTGACTCAAAAAGGGACTGTATAGCAAATGCCCAACCACGGTGCAAACAATGACACCTGTAGCTCACAAAAAGAACACCAGCATTCATCCAAATTGGATGGAGTAGCAGAACAGAACTGCCTTTTTCAGTTCAACAGAAGGCCTGGTTCATATGCATTTCTTGCCTTTAGAAACAAAATGTTCTATTTTGGGTAATGTTTTCTTGAGAAACCTCAAATCCATATAGATTTTCCTTTGACATGTAATGTATAATTGTTGCAGACAATATATACCCATTCAGGGAAATGGTATCCCCTGATAACTGTGGTATTGTGGTATTATGGCACCTAACAAATCAGGGATGAGTCGAAAATAGTGTGAGAAGCACAGGTTTAAGGTGCTGAAAGCCTCCAAATTCCTTTGATCTCAATCCAATCACGTATAATGTGGAATGTACTGGTTAAACAATTTATGGGGGCTTCAACTCACAAATCACAGAACTTAAAGGATCTTCTGTTAACATCAGATACCACAACACCGTATTAGGGATTTAGCAGAGTCTATTCATTGATAATTCAGGGATGTTTTAGCACAGGGGTTTTCAAAGTAAATAATCAACCCACACACAAACAAATGCCACTACAACACACCTTCTAATTGCTTTTATTTTAGAACCATCTCATCTTTTAAAATGACACTTTATCTGAATGAAATTTAACACATGAACATTTTAAAACATTTCCTCCCATTTTAATTATTTTATCAGGGCCTTTGTATGGCAAATACACCCTTTTTCATTTTTCTAATGATAAGAACAACCCCAAATTCATTTTTCAACCGTTTTCTCAAACAAACGTTACATCTAAGATTCTGAGTTTAATGTTTGAGATACCAGCAGTGTTTTCACATCTTAACAAAAACATTTTGATCAGATCTTTGGAACACATCTGTAAATGTTGCACATTTCCTCGAAATAAAAAAAAAAAAAACCTAAACAGTTGCAAAATCGTGGAGCTCTTTTTGTGGCTCATCTAAACAATTTATCTTGAGCTAAAAGAGCGTGTTGTATGAAAGAGCAGAGGCTATGCGCACCCTTTCTTTTTCTATCACGGTCCTGAACCATGTGTAACTCATTTAATTTATGATTTTAACTAAATTGGCAACATGGCAACACATTGGCAACATTACTGTTCAGCTCACCTTAGTTTTAGTGGGAACAATGTACTTGTGCTTTTGACGCGCAAACCCGGTTAATGTGGGGTTGCACTGTGGAGGGGTACAGCCGCAGATCACCTTCAACCAGCAGCCTTGACTGGTATTTGCTTTTTATCATTGCGAGAGAGCATGGAGAGCTGTGGAAATTCAGTCCCTACTGTTGGCCAAAAGTGCGCAAGTGACAAGTCACTCATCCTCTGTTTCAAGTCCATGTCACAGCTCTGCTCAGCCAGAGCCTCTTCCTCTCCTGCTGAAAGTCCATCTTTGAGTGTCACGGGGAAGGAAAATGAGTTTCTCACCCACTGGTTTGCCATTGTCTCCTCTCCAAAATACTCTTCAAACTGCTCACGTATCCCTTCCAAATGAGCGCAAACCTGCTGTAAAAACTCCACCTTCAGCCCCGACTGGGCAAAAAAACCTCGAAGGTGGGAAACATTTCCACTGATCCCTGCTCCACACGCGCTCCCACAGTTCCAACTTTTTCCTAAATCCATAGAGTTGATCGTGTGCGTAAAAGACATTGCACTCTTTGCCCTGCAGACAGATGTTCGGGGTGTTTTTCTCTTTTCGAAGACAAAGATAGGCAAGCTTTGCAACCCACTTCATGTCTTCCATGTGTTTTACAAGTGGAGAGTTGATTTCACCGAGGAAAATAAGGACTTCCTCACGGAGATCACAAAAGCGCATGAGAATCTTTCCTCTGGAAAGCCACCGGACCTCCGAGTGCAGAAGCAGCTGTTTAAAGTGTGGACCCATCTCGTTGCAGAGGATGGAGAAGAGACGGGCATTCATGGCGCACAACTTTATGAGGTTAACAATTTTTACTGCCTTGTCCAGCACAGTGCGCAGCTCTTGGGGCATCCTCTTAGTTGCCAAGGCCTGGCGGTGGATTATGCAGTGCGTCCAAATAGCAGTCAAGGCGACCACCTTTTTTACCAGACCACTGTGTGGGCCTGTCATTGCCCTTGCCCCATCTGTGCATATTCCACAGCAGCGGCCTCAATCCACATTATTTTCCCGCAGGAAATCATTCAAAACCTTGAAGATTTCTTCTACTGTAGTGCGCGAGGGTGACAAAGCAAAAAGTCCTCATGCACATTTAGCTCTTTAACATAACGCACGTATACCATTAATTGAGCACAGTTGGCGACATCAGTCGTCTCGTCCAGGTGAAGGGAGAAGGAGGGGCTTTCACGAACACTGTCCACTACCTGTTGCCGCACATCTGCCCCCGTATATGAGATTCGGCATTGGATGGTGTTGTCAAACAACTGGATGACATTCAGTTTGGCAGCAGCAGCTTCTCCCATCATTACGGAACACATGTCTTTAGCAGCAGGAAGGAGTAAAGTTTCACTTATATTGTGGGGTTTCCCCGTCTTTGCAATGCATAACAGTTCTGAATGTCTCTATTGTTTTTTTTTCTGTGTGCACAGCTCCTTCAGCTTCCTCTCAAAAAACTCCCGCGGCTTGGTCACTAAACTTGGGTGCTTTCTTTCAATGTGACGCCGGAGCTTACAGGGTCTCATGCTATCATTAGCCAGAACCTCCTTGCGGATTACACATTGCGGCCTTGAAGCATCATCGGGAGCAGTCCAGGAAAATCCAAACTTTAAGTGGTCGTGGTCATACTTCCTCTTTTTTCTACTTACACCAGAGCTTGTCTCCCCTGCCTTTTTCTTTACTAAAAATTTGTCCATTCTTTCTCTTACATCAGTAGACAGCAAGCAGATAGCTTCTTTTCCGGTTTATTTTTTCCCTCGCACCGCACCTCCCCTAAAGTGCTCTGGTGCCCCCTAGGGGAGGCGCGCCTCACACTTTGAAAAACGACGTTTTGGCAGTAAAAAGGACTATCACACCATTAGGTATGTGGCTGTGAGGTCATACTTGATGGTTGTACATTTACACATAAGTGAAAAATATGTTATTTAATTGTAACTTTATTCAGCTGAAAAAATATCTGTACACAAGATAATAATGTGCAATACCTGCTCCAACCTATGCTAGCTAATTTGTCATTAAGCAACATTTTGCTAGCAAAGTTATCACAAGGGTTATTTTTACGAGTATGACAATATCTCAATGGAGGACAAAGTAAATTGCCGCTTAATCTTTCTACCACAACTTCAACAATCCATTAATAAACTTCTTACTGGTACATGCTGGATTCATAAAGGGTTCAATTTTATATAAAATTGTATTTTTACTTGGTATAATTTCCCAATAGTCATTCCTCTTCTGCACTCTGGTTATCATAATAAGTCAGAGTCTGTAAGAGGACTTGTGACTGAGAGCTAATGCTCACCATCATTTCAATAATTTAAACTCAAAATGAAATTGCTTCTGGTCCTTGTATTCTAACCTTGTGCCTCATTTTCCTCTGTAAACAGTCTACTTAGCTTTCAGTCTATGCCACAATTTAATGGGATGGACATTCACCACAGGGAACTAAACTGGCCCCTATATGTAGGTTTTCTCCATCAGCTGGAGGCTAATGTATGTTATTTATAAGTATACAGTACACTGTGCTTCCTTGAATAAGGTGCCTACAGCTTGAAATGAGGACAAGGGGTCTGGATCTCCAAAAGGCAGACAAAAAAAGGATGCAAGGTTATTTAAAAAAAAAGAAAAAAACACTAAAACATATCAATTAGGTTGTGGAACACCATGAGAAATATCGGCCACGATGGTACTTTGTTAGTTTTTTTATTATTTAATCTTTAATTCTGTTCAAATAAAAGCTGTCAAACAGAAAGGTTTTCCAGGTTATCTGTAGCACTCTTGAATTGTGCTTTGGTTTAAACATGCATCAAAAATATTCATGAGTTCAATGAAATGGTTGAAGCTGCTATCAGTGTCTGTTGCCAGCGGCAACATTGACTGATTTGATTTAAGTGGACTGTGAGGGGTTAGTATTAGACGGTAAACCTGTTGGGCTCTGGTTATTCTTTGCATGTGTTCATAAGAAAGTGTAATTTTGTGTGTGTGATCTAACATTTGTCCCAATCAAATTATTATTTTTTTTTTTGCTGATATGCACTGCATTTTTAGGACTTACTGTTTAAAAGTGTTGTTCTTTACTCATATTTCAGGTTAGATTAACCGGAAATAACTTGAGGTTGAAATTAGTGTTAGGTATACAGTACTGCTAATGGCGAGGTTTATAGTTAGGGTCATGGTTGGGTCGTTGAATTCAATAGAAAAGTAATCCAGATCAATGCAAAGTACTTGTTAAAATAGAAGAACCTGCCAGAGATGTGTTGTGTGTTGTTGTTTGTTTATGGATGTGTAGGATGGGATCGATGCCTGGTCCCCACGAGAGGAATTGTTTTTTTTTAGGTCAGGGGTCATGTTAAGGACTAAGGTTTGAATTAAGTTTAGGTTGGAGATAGGGTTGGGTGTAAAACCGTAGCTGTTAAGTTTAGGGTAATAGTCACTGTAATGCTTAAGAAATTGATGGAAGTCAATTGAAAGGCAAAGATAGTGAGACAAATCTTTTGGGGGTGATGCATGTCTGTATTCTCTTATCTTGAAAATCACTTTCGCCTCTCTTGCTGAGCTGGTGCAGATCTGTTAAACACTGCTTGACATTTTAAGCTGGTGTCACAACCTCTTTGAATTCCATGTACTGGCAGTGTTAAATACCACAAATTTAATATCTAAGCAGCAGAATTAGGAAGATTTTAATACATCAATATTTTCAAATGTTAACTACATTTAATAACTAACACAGTTAATATGATTATTCCCATGGTGTTTTAGGCATCTAATGTCATAATGGGAAACTGAAAAACTGCAGGTGTAAGGATTATTAAAGGGCAATGTGCAGCAATGTTACACCATATACAGGTATTTATGTGCCAGTTACGTTTATGAAGGTTTATTAGGATTTAGCAAAGCTACAGTAAAACTATTATATTTGTCTCAATGGGTTAAAATACTATTAATGAGATGTATAAGAAAGCTCTAAAGTGAGTGGAGTTTTTTTCAGTCTGTATGGAGCATAGACACAGTATATCTTTGGACAGTTTGTTTTTTTTTAACAGAAATTCAAAATCAATAATTTTTTAAATGAAATTGTAATTTAGCAAATTTGTATTCATTATTACTTTTTTCAATTTTCTGTTGTTTCAATTACTTTTGTGAATCTATCATTTTCCTTAATAGGGTATGTGAGCTGCACTGTGGACAGTGGTTGTCACTGTTGCCTTGCAACAAGAAGGATAAGGGCTAAGTCGGACTATACATTGAGAATTTTGAACGTAGAGATGCCTCCACTAAGATCAAAGTTGAGCCTACATTCTTAATCTTTATATTTCATGCTTATTCTGCAATTATGAGCTCAAAGTCCATACAAGCACATCTATATCTAAAGTGAACTAATCACATATGTACAAATTAGAGGAAAATATATATATATAATTATATTGCTACTTGGAGGAGTCTTCATAAACAAAATGTCCTTTTTTAAGGACAGAAGACTCAGATAACGACTTATGTTTTTGGCTTCTTCTGAAAACTAAAATGTGACTGATGAGTCATTCCTCATGTTTGAAGCAACTCAGATTACTCACATGGAGGTTTTAATTATGTTCCCTAACTCTGAAATGTTCGACTCAATTTGGCCCACTGGAGCCTACCTGGCAGCATTTCTGCTTTAAAATGCCAGTGAAGGATCAAGCCTGTGTTTTAGCTCTTAGGATTCATTCCAGTTAGCATGCACCACCTCCCACTGTGCTGGGATGGGCAACCTATTAAAAAAAGTTATCAAAACCAACATTTAAATCTTTATTCAGTGTTTGCTCCCATGTTCATATTTTGATACAGCTCACCACATGAGGTCTTGTCTGCTTTTTCAAAGAGGACCATTTAATTAAACTAATTGGTGACTTTTCAGTCTGCCAGTGTCACGTGGAGTTGGCCTACCGACTTCGGACAACAGGAGACAGGAGAAACAAAGAAAATAGCTACAATGTTTGAGTGAAGAGAGGAGGATAGGTGAAGGATCAATCTGAACTGCAATTTGCTCAAATTAATTCTGCTTCCTCTGAATCAATATTGTGTTTTGACTGTGTGTTGAAACATCATTAGATTTTGGTCTGAATGTGAACTCTGAAAACATTATGCATCAGCGTAGCTAAATATCTTTCCTACTGGAAAATTTAAATGAGCACTTTTGATATCTTCCTGTCTTACTTTCATACACATCTCAAATTGTTACAAAAATCTTCCAAATTCATCACTATTGTTTTAAATCTGTTAGCTTTGGTACCCCTAAAATAAAGTGCGCTGCCAGAAGCAACTCAGTCTATTTAAACTGTATACAGAAGCTTGCTGTGTCTAAGTTACTCTTAATATACCTATCTTATGTAGGCATCAGTTATTTTTAGAGATTATAAGTGAACAAACACCTTCATAAAAGCCACCAAATGCTCGAATGGTTTTCCACTATTCTGTTTTTTTCCATTTACCTATAGCATACATGCATACTGTTGCTTTTTGAGATGAATATGATTTACTTTGTGTCTCATTTTTTTTATTTTCTTGAAATTGTCTAATGTGTTGCTTTTTTCAAAATCAATCAATTCATGTTGTCATTAAGGTTCTGTTCAAATGATTCCTTGAGATCTGGCAGGCAATTCGCAGACAAATGGTGGGAGGACATGGATTTTCCCACTGTCTGTTGAAAATTCAAACACCACATTTGAGGTGTCAAATTGATTCTAAGATTTAAAAGGTAGACCATTTAAAGACATTTAGCCCTAGATAACAAAGGCTGCAGTGTAAGGCATTGTATAACCCCTTCTGTTATAATGAGATAAGAGGAAAACAAGGGTTATGAGCTAATGGCTTGCACAAGGTAATGAGGGAACACAGGGATAAAGAAAACCGAGAGTGGTAGGAGGGATTGTAGCATTTATTAACAAGATGTTATGCCTCCATGGTCACTCCTCCAAAGAGATAATTATTTAAAAGGGTTTTATGTATATTTCTTTGTTTCTTCTTACAGCTTTAAAAAAAAACATAATTTCACTCTTTAACGGGACTCTAAAAATTATATCATCATATTTCCACTCCCCACAGCACCCCTAGTGGTCTATTTTATAATCATCTACTTTATAAAAATCTATTTTCTAACTGTTACATATCGGTCAGACTGTTTTTCCTCCCCTCCCACTTTGTATTGTCTTTTCACAGGTTCAGAGAGCAGGCTGGTGTTATTTTAACCTGACTGGCTTGTCAGCTTGAAGGAATTACCCAGGACTAAAAAAAGCTCTTGAGGTTGTAGTCCTTAATAATTAAAGCCCAAATCTCAGATTTTGGTTGCACATCCTGGATAAGTTTGTGAAGATTGTTATTGTTAGATCGGGTCTGCAGACAAACCCAGATAAACTTCAAAGTGCTGCAATGCAATTGTTTCCTTCTCAATCAATATTTTTTTTTTTTTTTTGAGTTTTTCACAGCACTAGTGGCGGGAAAGGACCGCAAGCTGGATTTGAACCCGGGTCACCCACGTCGAGGACTAACGCCCACAAAGTATCTACTTTGATGAAGATTAAATTTCATCATAACTCACAGGATGGTCTAACCTACCTTCACCCATCTGTAGAAGGACAGCTCCTACCGCAACTGCTCTGGTATCTATCTCCAGTCGAAATGCAGGTTGCAATTCATTAGAACAAATAAAAGGTTTCAAAGGACTGGTCAAGCAGCTAAAGGGGTGACTACCGTTGAAAAGTTCCTAAAAAAGTGTCGGTAAAACCCTGCCGTCCCAAGGAACCGACGGAGATATCTTCTGCTAGAAGGAACTGAAAAGACAGAAATAACCCGGACCTTTCCTCCACTTACTTTTTAACCAAGATAGAGAAGGGTACCTATTCCAAAATTACACTTTGAAAGGTTGAGAGTCAATGTTGAGGTGGCTGCAAAAATTTGAAAACATCAAGCAAGGTAGAAAGATGGTCAATCCAATCACTTGAGCATAAGTGTGCTTATCATTCTTGATAGTGTTAGTAAATTAATCTTGCAATTATAAAGCAACATTTCCTGCCAGTTGAAGGTCTGAATTCAATAAACTGTTCATTTTTCTCTGTTCATTAGTAGTTGAGCATTTGTATGTTGTTTTTTGTATTAATCATTTACAGCTTCAAAAGGTAGTATCAGACCTGATACCTGAAATCAACCACCCCCTCCTCACTTAAAAAGGAATTTCTGTTAAGTCTTCTCTCAAAGTATATTTTAGCAACTGAATTAATCTTAAGCCCTAACTCCTTTGCAGGAATTTCTAGGCTAACATTGGAGATCTCAGAGATAACTGAGAATCTTTGTGACTTATGGCCCTGTTTGTGGGATTTATTGCCTCTAGGGATTAAAAGAATGATTTTGTTTGATTTAAATCTGACTCAAATGTTACATTATTAAGAAATCTGAAATTATCATAAGTTGATGTGGATATTTTTCTAAATCTAGAACATCCTGTATCTAGCTATTTATGAACAGTGGTTGTTGCTTTCCCTCAAAACTATTGTGTGTTAAAGCTTTTCTCTCATCAGGATATTTATGGGAGGTGTGTAAAATAGATACAACCATTTACATTTTAGTGCATTTTATGGTTACCCAGTTCAGAAACAGAGTTTTTGTTTTATTAATTTATTTGTGAAAAAACCCTAAAACAATAAACCCAATTCCATCTGCACTCCTTTTTTTAACCCTAAAAGTAAATTGATTAAATTTTTCTTTAAACCACAGGAGACAAACTTTACTACTCCCCACTGTCATTTAATCTCTTGCTCTTTTTCCCCTTTACACAAAGCATGCTGGTCACTGTTGCAAACCAAAGACCACAGCTTGTGGGTACAGAATTATGGGTATCTGTGTTTTCCTGTCATGGCAGGCTGGCTTTTATATAGAGAAAGAGTCCACGATAGTTGGTATACAGCCAGCGAATCGAGGAAAAAAGGATGTTCCTCTACATGGGTCTCTGACTTTTCTCAGCTTAACTCGACTGCAGAAAGAAATCAGCCACAGACTTAAGCCAGCAACAATACATCATCTTTTTAGCAAAGATCTGTAGAAAAAAGGAAATGGGAAAAAATTAGATGCTAATTAGATCTAAAAAGGAAATAGATCAGAAGCAAGTGAAAAGTTTTATTGTAAAAAATATATATATTTATTGTAAAACATTACTGTGTATTAAATGAAAGACAGACTTATGCTTATAAAAAATGCTGCAAAACCTCAATAAAATTTACACCTAAAACTCCATTATTACTTGTCGTCTCTTCAACGTCCTGAATTACATTCTATTCTATCCTTCTCTTAAAAGCTCAATGAAATATATTGAAATCGGTAGTAGGCATGGATATTTTTGCAAGGTACTGTATATTAAGATTTATAGACATGTTACAATGATCAAAATAATAGTCATCTGTCTTGATTCAGTCTGTATACCAGAGTAATTCTGCTATCTGTCGATAACAAAAAAAAGTTCTAGCAACCTTATAGTTTATGGGCCTGATCTTCAAAGATTTAAGATTCAATCAGCTAAAAACCCAATAAAATGTACATGCAATGACTAGGCATGTTATGAGTGATCTAAGAGGTTGTGTTCACAATAAATCGAAGGTGGAAAACTGGTTCTGACTGATCTATTTAAATGGGGTAAGAATGAAAATATGTCTTGCAACATCCTTCAGATGAAGCCTTGCCCACCCAAGAGTTGCAGAAAATGTTTATGAGTAAAAAGCAATCTGAAATGGATGATAATTATTAAAAAAGCATTTGAAAAAATATCTCTGAAAAAAAGAAATTAAAAATCTAAAAAAAAAATCTGAAAAAGTTAAAATAGCAAACTGTAGAAGAAAAATGGTACACATTTTTAAAAAAGACATGTAGTATAAACAAATCATAAAACACTCTTGATTTACTTTAATTCAAAATGCACTATTTGTCAGCAATATTATTGGAACAAATTTCTTTCCACATGTTTGCCTTCTTCATACAACAATGACCCTATTTTTTTGTGTGTGAGTTGGCACTGGTCCTTGAAACATTTTAAATATAGATGCAAACTCTGGCAGCCATCTGCTTCAGGTTAGATGAAATGCTTTGCAGGTGTTAAGTATTTACATTTGTACATCCTCCTGCAAGTATTTTGTTCATTTTGGTTGGCTGCATATGTTCTGCATAATTATAGACACACACAAATAAATTCATGCCTGCTTTTTCACTCATTTTAGACATAGGGTTTGAATTACACCTGGCTAGGCTTTCGGTTTTGCGGATGCTAATAAGTTGACTCATATTTTCTTTCACTTAAAATTTTTAAAACTCAGGGCTTATCAGTGTGCAAAACCGAGAGCTGTAGCTGTACAATTAGGGGTTTATCCAACAGTGCATTAAGTCTTTTTCTAAACCTCATCCACAGACTTTTTATACATTCACAGTTCAACAGCTCTTTTAATAGTACCCCCTAAGAGCCCAGAAAAAAAATGAGTATTTGAACGGAGATACTCTTAATTAGCCAGTTGTTCCTAATTACCCCAGACCCCTTCTTTTTAAGAAATTTGATGCTACTCCAAAATGTGTCAAGGGGTCTCCTCACTAAGAACAATAGCTATTTAAATCTGCTTCTTTACACTGAGATTTGCTCTCGGTCAGCCTTTAAACAGAGATAAAAACTGGGTGAACAAATATATTCATAAAAGTGTTGCAGTATTGTGAACTCATATCTAAAGCCTTTAATTTGATCTCCCATCCAGAAACTTTGGAAGTCAAGGTCATCCCTATAGTGGGACTCCAAAATATATTTAAAACATCAGGCTCATCCGTCACTAAAGCACATGCTGTGTTTAGCAAGTGTCCCATTATAACATAAAGTTAGCTTTTATGAATACATTTTTGCCAGTTATGACTCCTAGATGCTTTCAGGTCAAGTTGTACTTGTTATCTTCCAAAAACAAAACAAAAAATCATAAATAACACCAGTTATGATTTTCAAATAAACTTCCTTTTGTGAATGGTTCAGACTCATAAAGGAACTATGTTAAAATACTTACTATTTGCAACTTTTATGCTGTCAGTACCTGAACTCTTAAAGCTACAGTGTATAATAATTACAAGCAGTCTGACTGCTAGATGTCACTGAAAATTACACTATGTACCTTTAAAGTTTTCAATTACATATTTTCAGTTTCATCTATATTATCCTGTCTGAAATTTTAATATGGAACAGAACCAGACAGAGGTTTTTTTCATGTTCTCTCTTAATTGAACACAATGAGCAAAAGAGGAAAACTAACTGCTGTACTGTCCTTTCACTTAAGTAAGGAATGTGAGTCACATTGCAATATAGTAACATCTAGTTTTTATTAAAGAGTTTAAACAGTCCCTAACCGTTTGTTAATCAACATCATCATTGTGGCTAAGTACAGTGTTGTCTATAGAGCTGATCTTGTTAGCTAAACTGAGGCTTTAATTAATTAAATTAGTCTTTGTAAGCAACAATGTCTAGTTAGCTGTTTAGATCCAGTTGATGGGATAATGTGTTCAAACAATTCTAATTGTATTTTTGTTCCTGTTGCTTTGTCCTTTCTTTTTCCTTGTGTATAAGTGTATGTTTTTTAGACAATTCTCAAAAATAGTTTGGGCCCAGGCAATACTAGTTAATTTTTCCAAACCTGGCAGCTATATTTTCCATAACTACTTCAATGTATAGATTGATAAATGGATATTTGGCCATTTATAGATTTTTCTCTGATAATGTTGTTTGGTCTGTGTTGATTTTTTTCAGATCATTAAACTAATGTCTATATCATATAAATATAACACGAGGGAGTATAAAATGCAGTTCACAAATTATTAAAATCAGTTCCAGAACATCAAACTACCTTCATCATCTTATAACATTGCTTTTTTCTACATAGAATGCTTATGTTAGTTTTATTAACAGATGTAACAGTACAACACTTTACAGGCAGTATAATGTATGTCTCATTAATTCTCAAAATATTTAACAAAAGTTTAAAAGATCATCAACATCTTTGAGAAATGTGAGCATGTACGTTCTTTTTGCTCAGTAGTGGTTATGGCCTTGGAGTTCTCTCATGTTTGCCAAGTCTCTTTCATAAACATTGAGAGAGGAGGCAGGGGATGCCTGCAGTGCTTTAAAAGTTGTTCAGAGTTGTTATTGACGTCTTTGATAAGTTCTGCTTGTGCACTTAATCCCACCACTGAGAAGGTTCAAGTTCAAAGTTTTCTCTGCCTAGTGTTGATTAAATAAAAAACTTTCTTTAAGGAACAAGAAAGAGAATGGTGATCATCACCCCAGCAGCTCCTTTGCTTGAAATATTTGAACCACTTCCAAGTAAATGATAAATCATGTTGTTTTTTATTTGTTCTCTTTCTTTGGATCATTGAATTGTATATTTTCTATTAAAGATATTTTGTATTTCATTTTATGTCTCCAGACGTTTTTCCCCAACTAATATATAGTATATATAATAAATTGTTCTTTGTATTTATTTCAACAATTGTTTTCTGATGTCAAAATTCTTTTTTAAGCTCAAAGACATTTAAGTGTGACAAGAAATGTGACATACTTTTTGAAGTCAGTGAAACCTCTGACCTATTCATCACTGCAGCCAAGTGCTGATTATCAAACCCTGACATAAAAAGTACTAACTCTTAACAGTAACTCTTATCTAATAATGTGAAATGAATATTTTTGCTTAAGCTTCACAGCCTGTGACTGTCTTTGAGAACCTTGTGTTAAAGTAACAAAGGAGTGTTTTTGGAGTTACGCTATTTAAATGATTTATACGCTCATGTATGCATAAACACAGCTCTTACTCTAAAAATAAATTCTCTGACTCATATGCCCTGAATATTCTTAGCTTTTAGAATGACAAAAAAACAAATATAATCTTAATACTGAATTTGTTTTAATTCTAAACAACAAATACATAAAAAAGGAGATGCTTCTCTTGTAATTGGTCACTTTTTTATCTTTTAGAGGTGTATCATTGAGCCATAGTTAGGGAATGCTCTAACGCCATCTGACATCAGATTAACTGTCTCTATAGTTTAAACTTAAAAACTTTGTAAAACTATTTGAGCAATGAACATTCCATATTGATCTTCTACTTTCACAGATGCCACTGAAATTAGGGCTTGTGTTAATAAAGAGCCTTTTATTTCTCAACATATCTCAAATCAACAGCTATTGAAGTGGAAGAGATGCAGTGTAACCTTGGTAAACATAGATCTTGTGTAAAACAGACATAAAGAGAAGAGGGATGTAAGAAAGTTTACCCATAACAATTAGATATTAATGGCAGTATAAATCAATGTGGCAGTGCAGCAGTAGGTATTGATACACTTTGAAAAGGGCAGTGTAATTGTAAAGATACACAATTAGCAATTAGTTAGTAACAATTAGTAATAATTAGCATATACTGACCCAGAAAGCAAGTATTCTGCTGCATAGTGTGATGACAAAACACGTTAAATGTAATTTGGAAACACGCTATAATACATATTAATATATGCACATATTGAGTCAAAGGAAGTAAAATCATGTCATTTGTATTTGATCACCATGATCTTTAAGTAATAAAAAATCGCTGTTACCACTAAAATGTGTGGGTATTTTAGGAGAAAAACAAGAATAACAAGCTGTCTTTGTTGTTGGGTAAAACAGAACATACATCGCAAGTGGATGTACACAGTAAAACATTGACCAGACACAATGAACACATATATTCTGTAAATAATTTATGAGCTAAGACAGGAGCTTGAAAAATGACAAAAACAAAAGCATTTTTTTTTCTTTCATTATTTTTTCCCTCATGGAGAGAAATATTTCTACCATTTATTTCTCATAATTCTAATGATTCTAGAGTTTACAGATAATTAAAGCCCAACATTACCTATTATCTAATATCTTATGATCTACTTATTATCTAATTATCATATAGATAGGTTTAATAAAAATGATATATAAAACAAACATGTCAGGTCTTGAAGAAGTATTTAAAAAGTATTCAAAACTGGAATTTGCCTAACTTTATCTTAACAAGCCACAAAACTCCTGGCAGAATGTCCTGTGGACAGATTAGACCACAATGTAACTTTTTGCCAAGGCACATCAGCACTATGTTAAAAAAAAAAGGACAAATAAAGTATATTATGAAAGTAACACTGCGCCTACTGTGAAACATGGAGGAGGCTCTGTCATGTTGTTTTCAATCTCTGTAGGGTTCAATGAAATCTCAAGACTATCCTCATGCCAAGGCTATGGGTCTTTGACAGAAAAAAAATGACCCAAAACACCCAGCTACAAACAACAGAGAATAGCTAAGAGGAAAACACTGCTCTATTCTTAAGTGACCTTCTATGAGCACTGACCTGAATTCTACTGAGTATCTTTGGAAGGAGCAGAAACATGCCGACTGGAAAAGGCAGCCTTCAGACCTGAGACAACTGGAACAGTTTACCCATGAGGAATGAACCAAAATATCTGCTGAGAGGAGCAGAAGTCTCAGTGACAGTTAAAGGAGTCATTTCATTACAGTGATTGCGTCAAAACGTGCAACAAGATATTAAATTAAGGGTATCATCATTTTTTTTCAGACCTCCTTCATAAGTTTATATTTTTACATTTCTTTATCCATAAATTTTTTATTTATTTCTAAATTATTTTTGAGACCACAGTTTGGTTTTATTTTCTGAAACAAGGGGTGCCGACAGTTGTGTCCATGTGTGTAACTGGGTGAGGAAAACTCACATTGCAGCCTGGATTGTGTGCCTCTCCACTGTTCTTCCAGACTGTGGGATCTTGATTTCCATCTTTACTTTTATGTAAAAAGAGGATTTTAGACAACTGAGCAGCAGGTAAGATAATTCAGTTTTCGCTGAGGTTCAGGAATGGCTTGACAGGAGATCCGACATTTGCAGACTTGTGTAGGATTTTATCGACTACCATGTCAGTCACTGTGTGTGAAGCTCCCAGAAGTTCTTGATTTTATTTTGCTCATTAGTTTTTGTTTTTTCCTGTCTGTTGTAGACCTTTAACAACCATATTTTTTCCTTTCACACAACTTTTTTTTACAAATTGTCTCTGATCCTCGATTTAAGTTTAAGTTTAGTTTTGTTTCGTTTTGTGTTTTTTTGTTTTGTTTTTTTTTATATATAAAATTCTTTGGCTGTGAATATAAAAAAATGCCTTAATCAAAAAAAATTAAAAAATAAAAAAAAAAGTTATTTTATAAGTTATAATTAATTTTCCCTCTATATGTATTGAATCTGCAATATTCTATGCTTAAAGCTGTTTCTGTTGGGGTTTAGGAGTTATTCCTCTGTTTTTGGGCTGCTGCTTCATCAGTCTCCACAGGTGGAGTCTGAGAACAGGATTGGCTGAAGATTCACACGTGTGGCTCATTAGGTGGAGGCTTAAAAGGGTTCTGCTGCAAGCACTTTGACACCAGAGTGTTTACCAGTGTGGTATGCTTCTAGCCAGCCTTTGTCTCCAGTGTTTCGAATAATGATGGCAAAATAAGGCTTTCTGATGCATTGACTACGCGAAGCTTTTTCAAAAACCCTAGTATGGCATCTACTGGCAGTAGTCATTGTTGCTACCACCAGTAGAAAAGAAATCCCCAGAATGTGATGCATTTTTTCTGTATATAATAACACTGATGTGCTGTTTTTAGTACCTCATTAAAGATTCTTAGGATTTTACCAATGAAAGTATGAAAGAATAATTCAGAAACAAAGTGAAAATCTGGGGTTTGTCGTTCATTTTTTGTTTGATCAGTGTACTGAGCGTTTTTGGAAATTGTGCTTAGTATAGTAAAGAGAGTGTTTGTATTACTTTGGGTGTTTTTATTCAATAAGAGTGGTTTTTGCACAGTAGCAGGGCTTTTTTTTTTTTTTTATAGACAATTTCTCCGGCTTTCCCAGGGAACAGAGGCTACTGTGATAAGATACTGTTTGCATGGGTGGTATAGATTTGGATAGTTTTGTGCTCTACCCAGTATTTCTGCTCGGTCCAGAGGAGGAGCAGATAAATTATGCTGCACCTCCACTAAAGCAGCTGTAAAACCAAGACGATAACCTGTTATTACACTATTCATCTTACCTGTTATGTATTTTGCGTTAGTAAGAACAGCACCTCTTACACAATATGATGCCAGAAATATTAAACTGCTACTGCTGAGTATATGCTTTAGGTTTTCTAATAAACACTTTTAATATATATTACCTTTTTAAGTGGCATAACAAAATATGTTTCCATATTTAAAAAAGCCAGAGATGATTAGAAACGAGAGCTATAATATCTGTATAATGGGGATGAGACTCATCTTGAATGCACTGAGTTGTGCCAAATGTTCAAAGCTCCGCCTCTCACATCAAAGCAGTCAGCTGAGTCGGCCTGAATGAAACAGTGACGTGTCAAAACGTGTCAAAACGTCTTTAGTGATGTAATGCTCAAGCCCACCGCTTCACCATAACTGCCCTGTTGAGTTTGAAGCAAGCATCAAAGCCTCCGTGTTGGTGGTAACATCCCTAGTTTCTTTATTGTTGCACATTTCCTTACTGTGTTTATCTTTCATTGTGGATCCCCATTAGCTACAGTGAGATTGTGCTGCTGTTCTTCCTGGAGTCCTTACAAAGCTGTATACAGGAGATAAAAGATAATTTCATAAAAATGCATAAAATGAAAGATATAGCTATATACATTCTAACACTCACAGATATATTACAAACATACATGCATATACACATATTTTGGATCATCATGGAGAAAACATCAGAGCATACACATATGCATGTATGATGGATGAAATAAATAAGTGTTCCTGGATTCCATTTCCAAAGACTTCAGTTTTTATGATCAGATTCAGGTGTTTTCAGAAATAACAAGCTTGCAGTCGTTCCAGCTGGCAGCCTCCGGACTATCTCCACCTCTGAGTTCCACCTCCGATCGAATCCTGCTCTCTCCAATGATTCTCACACAAGCCATCCTGCTGCTCACCTCAGTTCAATCAAAGACATCACCTGGTTCAAATGCATTACTTCCAAGCAGGCCTCCCTCGAAGACTGGTTCCAAACCTTCAATGACTTTCCATCCTCCAGACCCCACTCATTCCTCCCTAACTTATCTATTAACATCTGTAAGAAAACTGTTTTCTTCAAGTGTCATTTAGTCTATCTCATTTCTAACCTCCCTGTTCTTCTCTGTCATAAAGTCCCACCTGCTCTTGTTCCCCCAGTCCCGGATCTTTAGTCTACTTATTCCTGTTTACTCAGTAAACTTTTCTAAACTTTTTCCTGTCTCCTGAGTGTGTTCTGCATGTAGGTCAGAAACCAACCTAAAACAATGTCAGTTTTTTTTTTGCTTTATCAGAACTTTAAATATAGATTTTAGAGAGGTAAGTTTTATTTTTCTCTGACATGAAATACAAATATTTAGATATTCACAGGTAGCTCTTTGAGTCACTAAAGGATTTGTGCAAATCAGACATCAGAGCCAGGTTGCTTTTAAAGTGTTTTCTATGTTGCTATAAATTTTGAAGTTTCTGAACTGCATGTCATCTGGATGAGCTGAGACACAGCTAATGCACTAAGTAGTATAAGGCAAAAATATTTAATGTGTTTTTGCTGCAGCTTGCGAGAGGTTCTTTTGTTCGTTCCATAAAAGCGTTGAATCTGAGTGGTATGTTAAACATCTTAATGCATCATATTTTTTGACATACCCAACAAATCCATTGCAGCCTGATTTAGCTTCTTATCTAATTAGATATTTCTGTGTAGGCAATTCATTTTAAGGTCATGTGTGGTTAAAAACGTATTTGCCATAAGGTATCTACATTCATTTGAAATGTCAGGCAGCTTGTAAGGGTTTACATAAAGACAGAATTGAAGCGGTAATAGGACAATGGCATGCGTATTTTTGATAGCTACATTTTAATAATTTGAAAAAACACAATGTTGTTTTCAATAGAATATATTCACATTTACATAAGTTATTCATTAATTGATCTCCAGATAAACAACTCAACATTAATAGTTTGCTTACGTAGAAGCTCTGCAAACAGCAAATGGTTATTTTTATTAGACTCAGTCTAACATTTCTGTTTGTGGGAAAATGACCAAATATTTGCCCTCAGACATTTTCTAAACACAGATTTTGTTAAGCGATAATTAGAGTAATAATGCACAACCCAATACGGGCTGAAGATTCCTACTACCAGCTCTCTGTCAAGATTGGGATGCTATAAATCAAAATAACATGACCCCTTTAAAAAACAGCACAGTGTGAGCTCATTACTTGCCTCGGGGTGAGAAATTCCCTTCTGAGCTCTGGTTAATCTAAAATTAATTGTCTACTGAAATGAAATACACTGTCTGACCACAGATGCACTTCAGAGTGATGCCCAGTAGAATGAAGACCATACATACACCTTAAACAGATTTGTGACTTATTATATCAGAGCATTTGACCATGAAATCTTTTTTTCGTGTGTTTTGGCCAGTCTTTCAAACACTTCTATTCAGCTCTTGAGTATGCAGTGTTCTCTGAGTTAATTTCAGCAGACATTTCTTCAAAAAGATTCTCATACACTTTTCCAGTCTTGTAAGAACAAGGGATTTTTCTGTACCAGATTTAAACTTTCTAAATGACCTTGTTTTCCATCTCCGCATGTGCCCAAAAAGTCTGAACATGGTAACAAGATTAAGTCTATAGATGCTGGTGGCTATAAGAATTGAAAAGGACCGTCTGTCATGTCCACCCTTCTATAAAGAAAAACTGAAATAACTCCTAATAGTTAAT
>JAUZNJ010079694.1:0-24217 GCA_034780135.1 Jordanella pulchra | reverse complement strand
CAACTGAGGCCATTCAATGGGGCTGATAACCACTGATAATCGCCATTCTATAGGATGATAACATCCGAAGCGGGTGACTTTTACACGTAACTTTTTAAACCTCTATTCTTTAAAAAAAAGCAGTTTTGTGCAAAGCAAATATGTACATTTTCCTATTCTGTGCATTTTGCTGGTAGAGAAAACATAAAAAAATAGTAACTCTAGTTTTGGTCTAAATTAAAATTCTAGAGAGGAAATATAGATTGAACTGAACACAAGGCCTACATAAGCAGCTGAATACTTTTAGAGCCCTTGTATTTATCACAGCATTAAAGCTGCAAATAACATTAACATTGAAATAGAACCTGAAACACAATCAGCATGTAAATTTAAAATCTAATAAACGGGAAATGGATGAGGGTTTCTCGGATCTCAGGATCTGATCCATCAGCTGGAATGTTTTCTGCATCCATGTTGTTATCACTCTGTTCCAACTGGTCTGATTCTCTTTGTGCTTTTGATGTTGTTTTCTGTTTTTCACCTCTGTTACATCATCTTATCAATATATATGGAAGTAATCAGTCAAATTTTAGAAATCTGGGAGTAGAAAATAAAAGAAATACTTGATGTTGTCCCACTGGAAGGTCTTTTACAGCCTCTAATAGGTTTTCTTTCAGGATTCTGTCAAGTTTATCTACATCCATCATCCCATCTGCTCTGCCTAGTTTCTCTTTCCCTGCTGAAGAGAGGCATCCCCACTTATTGTTTGCTGTGTCCCCTACATAGCTTGTGGCAAACTTTAGAAAGAACTCTTTATGTCTTCCTTTCAAAAGCAGCTTTCTTCAGGCCACTTTTCCAAAAATGCCAAATTTGCCTTATTGTTGTCCTGTCAACTGATTCTCCCCACTAAGCGGTGGATCTTACTGTTGTCAAATTAAACAGCAGTCAATTGAACTTTATTAGATATTAGATAATTTGAGAAGGGATTCAGCTACTGTGGATTTTATTTAATGGTATTAAAGTAAAAAGGCTGAATACAAAGTTTTTCAGATTTATATTTGCAAAGTCTTGTAAAAGTAAAAGGGGTGAGAAAGTCATCGTTTTACTAAATTTGCAATACCTACAGAGGAGAATTAAATACCTTTATTATGAAAAACATATTTTAGAACTCTTTTTTTCATTTCTGGACTCACATAGTCTATCCCTTTAATTTAAAGTTGATCTTTAAATACTGAAGTTTTTGTAACCAAGGTTGGGTGTTTGTGGTGCAAAATCCAAAAGCCAAAACAAAAGTAGGCAGATGGTTAGGATGATTTTTAATATATATTAGTACAAAAATGTACTAATTTCCTGAGTGGAATTCCTAAATCCAGCCGTTAACATGTCTCGATCAAAGAATCATAGATCGCCCTGCCCTAAAAGATTCACCCCTAGTGGAGGATGTGAAAATATTTGCTTAAATGAAAGTATAAATATTTTTAAATTAGAGTACCTGCGCAGAACACAAAGGTAAAGTAAAGCAGCTTTACGAACAATAAAAGTTTATGTTGTCGTATAAACTATTTTTTGTCATCATCATCAGCTTTATTTGTAGAGCGCTTCAAAACAGCTAACAGCTGGAAACAAAGTGCTGAACATAGCTAAAAATAATAAAATACAATCAAGGAATAAAATGCAGCAAAGAAATATCAAATAAGGCAATAATAAGAATTTGAATAAACAAGGTCACAACAACCAAGTCATTCCAATGTTAAAACCCAGCAGATAAAAGTAAGTCTTGAGCCACGTTTTAGCATTTGGCAGTGAAGGAGACTCTCTAATTGTGCAGCCGGGAGGCTCTTCCATAGAGGGGAGCAGCGATGGAGCAGGCTCTGGCCCCTCAGAGGTTCCTCTTAAACCTGCAGTTCAAATTATTGTCAAAGCCAAAACAGTATTTTATTTAGGAAAAAGGTAAAACGATCTTCCATTAAACATCTCAAGATAAACCACTTGAATTATTTTAAGTAGCTCCAAATGTGCCTACAGCCTGACTTAAGCTGTGAACAATTAGCACTTACTCTATGTCCAAAACTGGGAAAGCAACCAGCTTTAAATAGAAGAAAGCAAAGAATGAGAGCTGCAAATAAATGTTTTCCTCTGGATTTAGGAGTGTCTGTGTTCCATCCCAGCAGCTATCTTTACCCTTTGTGAGGCTTGAATCTAATTTTCAAAGAACGCATTGAAAAACACATTAACGTTTAGGTCACCGGCATCACTGCAACATTTAAATACAAACTTCTGCTCACTTTATTGAGGCAATAATTCTTGAATAAACACAGCCTCACATCCTGAGAATAATGAAACAATTGCAAAGTTTAAGTTTTTGGGATCCTACCCTGGCTCTGTAATATCAACGCTGTTTAATTGAGAGTGGAGCATTTCTTTCTTCCCTTTGAAAAGACTCTTTTTTTCCAAATAAACCCCAATTTTAGATTTCGTTTTGCAAAGCTGGCATGAAGCTCTTATTTCCCACTTGAATTATGTCAACGCTTGGAGCGAAAGGTTCAGGGGTACGATTTATTATTTTTTTCTGCATCTGAAGCGTGACATTACCACAAGGTAAAAACTAAAAAGGACACAAAGGCTGTGAGCCAATTTCACACAAAACAATCCCATCAAAGTCAATGTTAGAAAACCTAGAGGCAGGAAATTCAAACAAGAACGCTGCAGTGTCAAAAAAACGTTGGAATTAAAGCATTGTTATTCGTATGCTTTTGCATTATATTTTCACTAGATCCAGCTGAAGAGAAACAACATAATTGGCCATCGTTGTGAAACAATCCACGTCAAGAAGCGCCCGGTCATATTTTCAATTGGATGTGATCAGAAATGTATTTCATTACTGCATGTCGATGCGAACAATGGAAAGACTTTCCGTTTCCACTCATTTTTCCACTAGTGTGGGGTAACTCTCAGGTCTGCCCTTGATTAAAATTTTTCACACCAAATCCCACCAACTCCTGTCACGTCTCCTTTCTTCTGCTGTGCTCCCTCCTAACAGCCACCATCCCACCCACCCCCCTCCCTCCCTTGCAGTAACTATGAGTCATCCTCTGTATTAGCGGCTAAGATGGTATTAGAAAAGCCATGCACCAAAGGGCACGATCTGCTCATTTATCATGCATACTGTTACATCAGTCTATCTTTACCCATTTGATCCAGTTAATTAAACTATTTTGAAAAGCCTATTGTGCCTCCAATAGTGAACAATTAGCCAGATCTGCTGTACAGGAATGGTACTCACTGCTGATAAACACTCGGCAATTAAGCTAGAATACTCGAGAGGTTCCACCCAATTTCCGGAGTAAGCTCATTTTTATATACACGAGTGTTGTTTTAGTTAAAGCAGATATAATCTTAATGCGTGTTTGGCTTATAGGAGCGCAAACAATAATAAAGCTGATATGGATTTCTATTTAGGGTAAAAGCTGACCTGCTATAAAAAATGATACTGTAAATACATTATCTGAAGTGGTGAAATAAATAATTAATGAGTAAGATTTGACAAATCCATTTCCTTTTTAATAGTAAGCAGGACCATATCTGCATTTACGATGAGACCCCCTTGGATGTCCCACTTCCTGATGGTTAGACCCCCCTCACCTCATAACCGTATTTTTCCTTCCTCGGGATGTGCATCAGTGGCCCTGAAATATTTATGAGACTCCACCACTTTTCTCTGCGGTAGAGGGAAACAGGCGACCGGACCTGTCTCACTTAGAGAAGCATTTGGAGAGATTTGGGCTGAATTTCTAGGAGAAAAGCATGATAAGACTTTGGATCTCTGGGGATAAGCAGGAAGGAAAGTGGAATGGCAGCCATGTCTGGTCGAGGTCTGGAGCTGAGCATCAGGAATTGTTTTAAACTCTGGATGCAAATGAATGTTTTGAGGAGAAACAGAGATTTTACTTCAAAGCAGAATTAACAGTTTCCATGCTCAGTAAAGCCATTATTAAAACAGGATGCAGAAGTAAACACTAGGGGTCTCACATGGGCCAGCTCATGAGACACGGCTAAACACAATATTTAGTAAACTTAAATGCATTTCAGTAACATCTAGTTCAAACTAAACTTGATTACTCTTAAGGGTAGAGTGACCCTTGTAGGAACTTAAACTAAGGCCAGCTCCACCCAGTCTCGGCCTCATTTCCACTCTGGATGCTCAAGATCATTCATTATGCTCATCCTTTTACGAAGGATCCGTCTTTGTACAGTAATCTCTGGAGGCCCCAGATCTGCCTACAGAACAGAATCAGCTTCCTTCAGCAGTTTTTTGGCTTTTGTATGTCATTCGCTCTGATGCTGCTACTCTACGAAATGATGACTAAAGAGATTGTACTCTGCACCCCAAATTTATAGATGATTTGCAGAAGGATCTATGCTTAATAAACATGATAAGCTCTGTCTTTTTTTCTTTTGCAGTAGGCCTCCCTGCTTTGTCTCTTATCTAATCTATTGTGTTGGTTAACACCAATCCACTTGTCCTTCTCTTACACATTCGATGTAATTCGATAGTAATCTGGGTATCTCTGAAGATGACAGGTCCCTCACTAGTAGGGAGAGTCTGAAGTAGATGGAGGGAAACGGAGTGGTGAGACCACTCTCTGCTGTAAGGCCCTAATGCTGCTGGTCAGACATAAAACCTGTAATCAAAATGTAATCAAACCTAGCAAAGTTATTTAGCCAGGTTGATGAACAGCCCTCGAGTTATTATTAGTTAAAGGATTGTTTCATAGCCTTTGTCATTTGAGAAGTCTTGGTAGGAACTAGGAAGCAATTAACTGGACAGACTTTGCTTTAGCAAGAAGCATTGAGGTATTTTAGGGTAGCCTTGTAAAAATTAATGAATTAGTAACAATATCAAGTCTCCACTTTCCATTTAATTAGGTTGGGAATATTAAAAAACACCTGTGTTTATTCTGGAAGGGGTCAACCAATGGAGTCACCCGTAGAAAAGTTTGAAAAGACGAAGTCAGATGTCAAACAGTTTTGCAAATGTTGGTAATTTATCCTCTCCAACCAAAAGGTCAGCAGTTCATGTGGGAAGGATATGTTGACACCCCTTTAAATACTCGTACCCTGACATTTTGTAGACTGGTAGAAATGTCCGGCGTCACTAAAAGCTTCCAGTCAAAAGAGCTGATTGTGAAGATCATGGAGCAGTTTCAAGGCCATCTACCGCTACATTATTAATGACACTAATGGGACCAAAAAACACCAGCGTTAGAAAAGAAGAGTAGCACTGGAGCGGGGGGTTGAAGTGGGACATTTTGAGTGCAACATGCTCCCCCTTCACAGCAACATCTTACTTTACCATAAAACATGAAAACTCTAAACACCGGGCAGCTTGGTTCATTGCCCAGCTGGGGACAATAAAAAAAAAATCTTATATTTTATTTAAGAATGCAGTCCCCATCTATATCTTGATGGCCTTTAACATCTGTCTTTTAGATCTGCATTAAAGCACTGACGCATAAATTGGGTTCACACACCTCCTCTATGACTACATATGGTCACATTTATGAATGTTTACATGCAGACACTGTAAAGGGAAGCTCATGCATGCAAGTTAAAATGAGCGAGGAAGCAGCCTGCACGCTGTGAGATAATTGATATGAATGAGAAGGGGAACTTTACTGGTTCAGCTTCACTGCAAAGAAAACAAAAGCTTTCAAGCTCAACTAATTCAAATAATCGTTTACCTTGGAGGTCTGTTGTTTATCTGGGTCTTGATCGTTCCGTCACTGTCGCTCCCCTCCTGCCTCCTGATTGTAACAGGAGCAAGAAGTGACGACAAAGACAAAATACTACATTTGATGGCATATCAGAGAAGGAAACAGAACTTAAAGAAGTCTCCAGTTAATCTGTTTTTTCCTGACCCTTCCTCCTGCAGCCATAAGCAGTTTGATGATTGAATTATGTTTTTTAGATTAGGCTTGGACTTTGAGCACCAGACCACCCTCAGAGACTGTTTCTGATTATGTTGCGTCAAGCTGCCTCGAGATTCATTCGGGCAAATCTGGCGGTTGCTGGCGCGTCGTCCTCTCTGCTCCCTACCTGTCCCTGTATCATTACCCCCATCTGCTCCTCTCAGTCTGCCTACATAATGTGACAGGGCTAGGATGTACCGCTGTTTACAAGGTGTTTAAAGCGTCAGTCCCTGCCAATTTCTGAATTGACAGAGAAGTTTACAATGAAAAACCAGATCACTGGGACATTGCTGCAGGGGTTTTCACACTGACATAACATGGTTGCTCAACACAACAAACCCTGTGTAGTTCTCATGAAAAGAAAAAGAAAACAAGACACTCTGGAACACATGGAAAGGCAGATAAGAGTTGTGAAAACACCCCACATGTCAAGGCAGACATGTGGCTTCATTTGTGGTTCAGTAAATCTTGATGATTTATTTCACTAAAGAACCAAACAATGAGCTTTTAACCAGAGTAAACTTTGCAGAGCCCTTGTTTTTCAACTTCAAACATGAAACCCTGGTGTTAATTAAACAGTTTGAAAAGCAGCTTTTACATTCATTCCTGTCTCATGGTGTCACAACTTTTATTCTGAATCTCCAGCTTCTTATATATTCTCTGGGATTGAAGTGTTCAACACTTCTTCTTTGTGAACCACGGTTTTCACAAGGTGACCGCTGTCATGTTAAGCGTGTGACAGAAAAAGTAAAAGGATGCTTCTCGTGTAATGAATCTGACTTGCAGGTTGTTTTTTTAAATCTCTCTCCTTTACTTGCATCGAAATCCACCCCTATAACGGGCTCCTATGAAGCATAAACACTCTATCTCACTGTATGCATAATTCAACAAGCATCCAATTATATCTGAAAACAACTCTATATTAACATGTTATATTGAGAGAGAATGCAGTGACCTAAGGTAGTCTTCAGAGTAAGACTAAGCAAACTTCAGGTCATCACTTCCTCATTGATAAACTCTCCTAAATCCTCCTGACACCAAATGTTCCTGGAGAGCAGATTTGAAGTGAGTAAAGTAATTGAAAAACAGCAAGCAATTAGTCGCAACAGCTTTTAGCTTTTTTCTTGCTCATCATGGTTTTTTACATCTCAGCTAAGTCCTTTTTCCTCATGGTCCTCATCGAAATCATGAGTAAAGAAACTGTTCTTTAGACTAAATGTATTTTGTACAAATTGTCAATTCTTTTTATGTTTGTCTCAAAAGGAGAGTCAGTAAATCTATGACAAAACATATTTGTTACACACACTGCTCTAAGTTCACATTTTGTGCAGATATTTATAGTCCCTATAGGGTAACATATCAAATGTGGTCGGGTAACTCTTTGAATTCTTTGAACACTTTGGGTTATCAAGTAATCAAAAAATATACCACAAAAGGTGTTTCTCAGCATTGCATCTACTGAAGGACTATTTGAACTTCTAAAAAAATATATTTTTATACCTAATAATGGTTCCAAACATTATTAGGACCTTGGGTTGTTTTTAATTCAACCCCATGTATCCTGTATAAATATGCCTCATAAACATGAAAAAATTTTTCCAGCTGCTTTTTAATTTCTGGACCCTTTTGTAAAATAACTTACTGCAAATATACTTTGATTGATTCTAAATTATTTTTCGCACAAGTTTTCTGTTTTAGGTTTTTCCTTCCATTTTCAGTGATCGCAGCATTTTGTTTGCAGCGTTTTTCTGTTGCATTTGATTTTTGAGTTTGTGCATTTTAGAATTTGTGTCATATGTTTGTTTGCAGCCCATTTAGCCATTTACTGCGCATTTACACCTGTTGGCCACCGTTTGTTCTTCTTTTTTGGCCACATGCTTGAAGGGATTTCCTAGCATGTTTGATTTGTTTTCTTTTCTCCTTTGCAATTGAGGGAGAATGTTTTACCTGGTAACTCAGAGTTCTGTTGCAGTGGGTGAGTCAAAATGGAGTTTGTATTTGCATTTTGACTCACATCACCCAAAGTAATACAAACTTCCTGAAAGTAGTGATCGTAAAACAGCATTTAGAGAAAAGAATTGGCTGGCTTAAGAAGAGTTCAGCAATGATTCAACCCCATAACAGTGGTTTTAGTTATGCTGTTGAAGATTTTAGTTAATAACAATAAGTCCACATTAGCTGAGGAAAACAAGAAATTTTTATATTTTTCCTTGACCATCTTTTTCTTAAACAGTGATAACTATTATTCATGATTGCAACAGTGTTAAAAGGCTGAGATTGACAATGTCAATTTCTGAATAAAAACAATGAAAAATAGGTAAAAAAAAAAAGTACACTAACATTTACCTCTCCTCACAGAAGATGATGAAGGTATGCAGCAAGAAGACATACCCATCTTTAGAGTGTCTAACTTGAGGCATGTTTAATTCTGGATTGTAAGTCAGATTTATAATGCATGTATTCTCAGTTTTATTTGTTGTTTATGACTAAGACTGTAGACATTTACTCAACAGAGCCCAAACATTTCAGATCGATTTCATAATGAGCACCACAGGCTTTTGACTCGCCGCCTGACAAGAGCACCTTTCTTGTCCTGGAGCACAAATCATTGAGAATCCAGCAGATCAATATGTCCTTGCTCTTAATAAATTTCCTGTAAACATGATTAATGCCATTAGATTCACTATTTAACTCTGTTTTATCTCGTCATATTTAGTTCACTCTCTTTACTTTTCCCTACATCTGCCTTACCCTCTGACAGTCTCTTTTTACTTGTCCTTTGATCTGCAGGTGAAACCTACTCTGAGAACTACAGCCTCACAGAGAAGTGCAAGCCATGCACCCAGTGTACTGGACTGATGCGGATGCATACGCCCTGCACCGACTCTAATAATGCCGAATGCGTGTGCACCTACAACCACTACTTCAACAATGTCTCTGGACAATGTGAGCGGTGCACTGAGTGCCCGGCGGGACAGGGCGTTTACTCTCAGTGTACTGCTTACCGTGACACGGTGTGTGAGGAATGTGTGGATGAGACCTATTCTGACCGGGAAAGCCACCTGGAACCTTGTCTTCCCTGCACAATCTGTGAGGAAGATACTGAGACTCTAGAGGCTGAGTGCACGCCGACTAGTGACTCTGTCTGCTATGGTAAGTCTGCCACAGAGTCATGTCACTCTGAGTAGTAGCTGTTTTCTGTCCTTCCTCAAAACTACTCAAAACACCAAACGTTACACAGTTAGTGACTTCATATACAACTGCTTTGGTTTAGCAGTGACTAAAGGTTTAGACGTGATTTAAATCTGATATTTTGTTTCCACCCAGATTTGTTATAGGTGGTGATTTAGGGCTTTTTTTGAAGGAAGCTGGATCATTTCAATCCATCCCTTTTATGGAGGTGGCTCATGGTTTTATTTTTTTTTTATGAAGCAACCCTGTGATCTCATTCTTGCATGACTGTTTTTAGCATCACCATTGCACTTCCAGATGCTCCAGGGTGTGGTTTAGCTTGGATTAGAGACAAATTCCAGTTAACTATAAAAACCTCAAATAATAGCACATCATGAAAAACAAACAGAACAAGTCTAACTATTTAGCATTGTTAGTTTTCCAGTTTGCGTTCCTGTTTTTTCTAAAGAACAAAAGCTGTGAGTTCATCAAGTCTGATTTCAGGTAAAGCATAAAAAAAGGTTTCCTGTCGTCTAACTGTTGAATATTAGTGTTTGGTCTCAATAAGCCTGAATAGGCTGACCTGAGAAAGCAGTTTGTTTTTAACACATTCTAGGCTAACTGAGCCGAGATACATGTAAAGTTTTTCAGCCCACACAGTGCTTTAAGTTGCTTCAGGTATGTGTTGGAAGCCTCATATAATTCTCAATCACACTTGAAGCCACCAGGGGCGACCTCCACATGCGTCTGTGCGAACATGTGTGGTTAAAGGTCGGGCTTGGTCAGCGGGAAGTTGAAAGTTTTAGCATTAAAAGGTCAAAGACTGCTGCAGTGTCAACACAGAAACGATCAATAACCTGCATGCCCACAAAAACAGCACCAAGCTTTTTGTGTGCAGTAGTAAAGGTGGATCACAAACCCAGAAAGCTGTAATTTCACATGGGTCAGAGGAGGTGTGAAATTGACCTTAGCTTTGTCTTGGGTGGCAGAGCTGATTTCTTGGAAAAAAGAAAAAAAATATCCTCCTTTGCTGAAAGTTTCATGGAGTAAATGCGGCACAAACTTTGTTTTCTGCTGTTTGGCAATAAAGCTTGAAAAAAATCTTTCAACACTTCATTGTTGATGTGGAAAAAGCCACATAAATGGTTGAAATTCCAGTTTTAATTGACTGTAATAGAACTAAATGGTGGTTGAGAAATGGTGTGCTGAAAGATAAGATTTGGAAATCTTTGAGGTACAAGAAGAACAAATATACTTTCCTTAAGTCTGTGCTGATATTTAGGGTTTTTTAACCTCTAATTCACTCCTCACTGGAGTTTATGTTGCATGCCTCCAGATTCAGATTCTACCTCACAAAACATTTATGTACATTTGCAACAATGCAGCCTTTTACTGTCCTTTTAGGGCCCACCCAGGCAGCTCAACTTTGACCTACCCATGTAGGGTGATGCCATGATAGCTACCATAATGGTAGATGCTAAAGATGGCATCATAAGTGACCTTATGAAAGGAAAGTCCTGTTAAATAGTGGGTGTGTTCCTATGGGGATAATGGCCGCAGACACACATGGTGAGATGGTGCTACCAAACTTTCATGGTGGTCCTTGATAAAGGTATTTTTCCTGCAGCTAACAAAAAATAGGTTGCCCATCTGCGACTCGCTTCCTGTCTCTGCGTAAATTTTAACACATGAAAAGTATTTCTAATCTCATCTCGGAGTCTTTCTTAATCTTTCCACATATTGTAGAAAAAAAGCCAGGGTGTGTGTTCACAATCCCCAATTGGTATCCAGCTGTTATCAAGTGTGAATTACACAAGGCAGGGACAGCGATGGAGAAAGAGAATTGAACAGAGATGAAAACGGATGAAGGGCTGCAGCATATGTGCTGTGCTGGTATTCTATGGTGAAGGGGTCGATATGAGTCCTGGGATTTCTTCTGCTTGTGCTCAGGTTTCGCTGAGTGACCTCTACACACTCACACACATAGACACATACTTTAGGACATGCACATGCTCAGTCATACAAGCTTTAAACTCTTATGGAGCGTTCAGAGTCAATACAGCTGACAGCGGGCCAACATGACACAGAAACACGCGTGCTCTTCCTGCTGCCAAGTGTAATTTAACTCTTACATTTTTCATTAAACTCCGGGTGTCGCACACATGTGAACCTTTCTGATCTGTTATTGGAAAACGGCTTGCATCTTTCAGTGGAGGTCTCAGAAAGCCTTGATGCTGTTCAGTCTCCAGTTGGGTCACTTTGGGAAGTTTTCTGCCTGTGTTGGAGTGTTTGTCCTGAGGAGACGATGAGATTGAAAACACAGATAACGCCAGACTTCCTTCTTTATTAAAGTCTATCACCTCCTTCCCTCCTCCTCCTCCTCCCATCTCTTCCCACAGTGGCCCTTGAGTGGACCTGCTAGTGCAGAGATGGAACCTATCCATGTATTCAGTGTCTCCACCGCTGCAGTATAATTACTCCTTCTAATCAGAGCACTTTACAGCAGCTCCTCTGTTTCTCTGCAACCCCCCCCCCCCCCTGTCTCTTCTAACACTCTTCTTCTCTGTCTGCCCTTCCCTCCACTTTTTCTATTAACGCTCCCAAACAGAAGACAGAGCCCTCACTTGAATAATTTGTAGCCTGAGCGTGCATGTGTGTGGGTGTGTGTGTGTGTGTTGTCTGATGCATGCAGGCCAGGCAGTTGTGATAGAGGCTCAGCGGAGACAGAAGGAGAGTGTTTGGCGGCTGATAAAGAAGTCTTTGTATATTTGCTGCGCCTGATAGTTGCTCATCTCCACCCTGAAATGGCAGAAGCCAAGACATCAACCTCTACGAAAGACCCTGGGGTTAAATTCACCATAAAGACCTCAGTGGCTCATAAAAATTAAATCATTTTCCTCCTCGCTCTTGTGTCCACACCCCAGTAATAAACACATCCCCTCTGCCCACGTCGCTCCACTCTCATAAAATCCCAGGCTAGTTTTATTTTGTTTCATGAGTGTTTTAAACCCGCTGAAGCCGTTCTGGGATTGTTAAAGGTTCACCGCCACCTTTAAGCTCCTTCTCTGTTCCAGCTGAGAAGCAATGCTGAGCCCCTGCAGCCCCAGGCCTGTGCTTAGGTCTGCAGCCAGCTGGGCTTTAGTCTTCAAACCAGAGAAAAATCATAGAGTAGTAATAAAGAAGCAGCATCCTGTGCTCTAACCTTCTGTTTTGATTCAAGCTTGTCTGAAGTGTGCTGGGAGAAGATCAGTAATTTTAGTCTAAAAGACAGCTAACAACTACCCCTGAGGTGTGACTTGATGCAAGTATTTACAGTAATGTGCAAAACTTGAAATCATCTCAACATAATGTTGCTTAAAGACAGTGTCTCCTTTTAAATAAGCGTCTAATAAACAGTTTAATATTTTAGAAAATCTGTTTTTTAAGGTGTAAACAATTGAGAGCTCTCCAGACTTTCTGATGCTCTCTTAAATCCATCTTTAAGATGTTTGCTGTTTGTGCTTATTATGAAGATATGCTCAAGGTCCCAATAATTTGTAGCAGGCTGCAGAACCTTACAATACAACAGTAGCAGGCCTACACAATGTAACCCATTGCTAATGTAAACACAGACTCTAAGAAGTCCATTAGTCCATCACATGTCAACACAGAGACCCCCAACTCCAAACACACACAAACACACACTTACTTCTAATTGCAATTTAGAGCCACCAATCAGTCCAAAGTCACGATTTTGGACTTTGGATGGAAGCCAGAGTACCTGGAGAGAACCCACATAAGCAAAGGGAGAACATGCTAATTTCACGCAGAAAAACCCAGAAACCACTGGTTGCTAGGCAACAGTGCTGCAAACTTCACTGCCATGCAGCCCTGAGTTATTTATTTTTACAAAAATCATTTCTGACCACAAATGAAGCAGACACTTGCACTATGTTTACAATGTACACATCTTCATGAAATAATAAATCACAAACAACAGCAGTTTCCATTTATTTTGATACCTGGAGGTTAGAAAAATACAAAGCTAGAAAATGAATAAATACTTTCAACAACCATTAATTTGGTTGTTCGCCTCATAAACAGCTGTTAAGCCTTTCAAAAACATGTCAGTATCTCTTATACGTTGCTTCTAATTTTGCAGTCCAGAAAAAGGAAACAGGGCTTTTCTGCTGAATTAGATGCAGTTAATAAGATGCCAGCTTCTGGCTTATAAGGAAAACAGCATCTTAGATTCGTACATTTTCCTAGGAAAACTTTTAGCTAAAGCAAAAATTAGGTAAGCATTTAGGTAGGATCAATCTACATGTTCAAGGAAAAATGTTTGTTGTTTATCTTCAATCTAGTTTTCTTTTCAGCCTGCAATTCTAATTAAGGGGGTAAACCTCCTCTGCTCTCCTGTGATTCACACTGTGATTGGTGAAAGTTAGATAGCAAAACATAAACAGTTGTTCTTCAATCTACTGCACTCGACATTTAAAAAATAAACAAAATTTTAGAAAGCTTAAAGACTTACTGATGGAAATGATTTTAAAAAGTTGGAAAAAAAGTTGACTCCTAATAAACAGAACATAAATACATGTAGGATGCATCAAGACTTACACAGCACAGCTGTAGAGGGAATACTTATTGAGTGCTTGTCAAAATGCAGGATGATCAGCTCATGTAAAAGCACATACTGAAAGTACAGATAGAAACCTCCCCCACAAACTCCACATAAGGTTAGACTCTCTGCACACCTTCACGTCTTTCTTTTACACCATCCATTCACAATTTATTATATTTGCAAGCTCATGTTGCATTGCTAATACCATTATCCAGAGCAGCATTAGTGGGATGATGTATGGCAGAGCTGAGGAAACCTGACTACATCCGAGGAAAGGTCAAGAAATGCATGTAATACAGACGCCCATGTTTCGACTTCTTTAAACAACCCCTCCTTTCAGACAGATTCAAATCAATAGTACAGCTGTAAATAGCTCTCTGCATTCTGCATGTTTCTAAGTATGGCATGCACATGTGTTGACTTTTTGCCTTGAGAGCGATGTCCCCCCCTACTCAGAAAACTAAACCAGCTTATATGAGCTAAGACTGCTCCGTCAACACTGAGCTGACAGACCTCTCAACATGCACAATTAATTACAAACAGAAACTTTGAAATACACGTCTACATAAACCTCCCTTATGATCCCATTGGACTATTTAATGTAGAACCATTTGTAAATTATGCAACAAATCAATGAGTAGAAGCTTTCCTGTCTGTCATAAAATGGGAGAATAAGTGCAGACTGCAGCTGTAATGGTCCAATAAGTCTATATATTTCTCATGCTCTACATCAGTCATCACAGTGATCAATTATATCATGTTAATAATCATTTTTTTAATGAGATAGTCTACTAAGTTATCATACAAAAATATGGGAGTTTCTTTTGGAAGAGAACTGGAGAAAATTCCCCTAACCCTATTCAGAGGATGCTGTGTAAAAGCACTGTGCCAATTTACAGTTACTAGTTTTGGTAAACTCTCAAACATATGATGCTTATTCAGGAGAAAAACAAGGACATCATTCGTCAAAATGCACTTTTTGTTCAGTTATTTAGTAAGAGATTTAATATGATCCCAATTTACAAATGTGGAAAAGCATTTAAAGAAGAGAAGTGAAATAAACTTCTGCCCCATGAGGTTAAATGGCAGAGATTGAGCTTTGAATATTAAACATTGAATAGATTCTGCCTTAAAAATCAAACAAGCACTCGTTAAAATCAAATATGGTGTTGGGGAGTAGTTTAACATGAAAAGGTGAGTATAAAAACTTAATTACACTACTACTTAACTACTATACATCTAATAAAATTATTTGATGAGCAGTTATAGCATCCTGCAGTGTAAATATAGTAGAAAAACAGCACATATTGTAATATAAATAAGTCTAAATATAATGCTTTCCACATTGCTAGAATGTTATACAGCTATGTTTACTCAGTGAAAAATTTTGTTCTCAAAGAATCCAATCAGTTTCATCATAATGTTATCTACACTCAATCTTTCATTCTCATCTTGCATAGATGACTAGTTATTATGAAATCTGAACATTTTGGTTATAAATAGTAAACGATTAAACTAATATAAATATGCAGAAACAAAAATCTATGTATATATTTAAGGTGACAATTAATGATACAACCAATGTGTCATCAGGATAAGGTAATTGCAAATCTTTTCCACCATGGCAGTCTGTAATGTTAGAATATTCTAGGGAAACATCTGTGTACCTAATTAGATCACAGAAGCAGCTCAAGACCTCAGCTCAAGTGACTCATTGTCAACCTGTTTTCAAATCATTTTTTTTTTCTCACACATCTAAAAAACAGTTTTTCTACTGCAGAGGAAGTTATTGTAACACCGTCTCATAGTTTGCTAGCCACAGCCGATTGAAAGCTCATTTTAAGTCCAGCTGCACACAGAGGCTCCGCCCTGTTGATTCTACATTGGAGTTTTTGTCGTAGTGTGAATTGGTAGATTGTCAATTGGCTGTAATGTTGCATGTTTCACACTTTTAATATCTGCAAAGCCACACCAACACTGTATGAACCGCTAAGGAAGTTTTTATAGGAAGTAGCATCCATCCATCTTCTCCCACTTATTCCGTTGACAGTGGGGCTGGCTATCTCCGGCAGACTATGGACAGGAGGCGGGGTACACCCTGGACAGGTCACCAGTCTGTCGAAGGGCAACGCAGAGAAATACAACCACGCACTCACACCTAAGGACAATTAGACGATTCCAGTTAACCTAAGAGTCATGTTTTTAGACTGTGGGAGGAACCCAAAGTCCCTGGAGAGAACCCACACATGCCCTGAGAGAGCATGCAAACTCCATGCAGAAAGACCCCTATCCTTCTTATTCCAACTCTCTATAGGAGTTTTAAACATGAATTAAAACCAGAGCATACACACCAAAGTTTTAAATGCTTAGGCCTCATTTCACTCATACTAGATGATAAACTATAAAAACAAAATAATGCTATCATTGCGTGACATATACCAGTTATTAAAATTCCTTTAATAGCCCTAATAATGCTTAACAACCTGACAAGCACTGAGGGCAGAGTCCCCCAGTCTGCGGTCTTGAACGAAGCCTCGGGGGCCGCCACTGGGTTAATCCTCTGAGGAGCCAGTACAAAGCTAATGAGGAGCAGCCCGAGTTTCTGCTGAGAGTTAAAGACTCAGATCTGAACCAAGCTTCACTTTCACTTCCCCAACTGTCAACTGAACTCAAAGAAGTTTTGTTTTCTGGGTTGATGTGTACTCACCTAAATCTGTTTTGGTTTTTTCTGAAGGGATAAATAATCAAGGGAACTTTTGGGTCATCTGACGGGATCACAGCAGAGTTACTAGCCCTATTCAGGAAATGTAAGCACTATAACATTACTGTAGGAGAGAACTGATTCGGACTAATGACTGTCGGTGTGGGAGGGTTGCAACACTAAGATGGGAAATTACTTGAGTCATTAAAAGAGAACAGAGAGAAAGAGGAAATAGGACAATCTACAAAACTGATGTCTTTGCAGGCTTTACAATGAGGGAAACCAGACCCCTTCAGTAGCACAGTGATCTGCCAGTATCTCTGGTCTTAACAAAGACTTTGATCAAAAAGATGACCTCCATAAAGCCCCGCATTCAGTTTTTCAATGATCCATGTGGCCATGTAATGTCCAGACATCATGCGATGAGAAGAAACCTGGTGTTCATGGGCCATGCCAGGTCTGGTCTGGTAGATGTCATAAATTTACCACCCCCTCCTTCCTGTCTGCATTCCTTCTTCCTGCACACAGCAACTTATCCAGACCCATCTGTCTATCAGAAGCAGCTGCTGCATGTGTATAGTGCATCAGACATCTGGTTGGGAACTAATCACACCCAAGTCAACAAGCTCTCTATAGAATGTCATCAAAACAAGATTTCTGTTTCACAACAAATTTTGATTAAAAATAAAATTAAACATATTTCTCTCTTTACTGTTGTTCTTGGGGGAAGAAAATTGATACAGAAATTATTGTAGATTTATTGCAGTTCTGATAAAGATGTGAGACGAGTCTGGGAAAAAAAGAACAAGAAAAAACTCAGAAATTTTGGGAAATTCAAGCATTTAATTTGTTTGTTGATGGAGAATGGTGGTGATTGCAGCACAATTATTGCTGCACTGAATACTTTGTAGAACCCTGTTTCAGCAACTGGACAGCTTTACTTATTGCTGCCACCATTTTTAATAAGGGCTTATCAAAAGTTTGATTTTTGTTTGTATTTTCAGGGCTAGTTATTAGTTATTTGCTGTTTTGCTAATTTTTATAGTGATTTGTGAACCTAGTCTTTCAGGCGTAGGTGTGGTTGTTTTCCTTAACATGTGAAAGTTAATCACAAAAAATAAAGAAGCAGATGACAATGAAACTAAAACAAGCAAGAAGGCATGGCTTTCAAACTTGTTATATTGGAGGAGTTTCATGGAATTGGCATAATAAAGTTCAGAAGTTTTTACAGGCATCCATGTGATCTGTCTTGTCAACTTTCTGAGGCTTTATTTTATTCATTTTGATATCGGATTTATATTGGTACAATGGAAATTAAGAAGTATATTTTTGGAGTTTTGGCTCTGTGCTAATTCTAAGGTGTTTTACACATCTTTTCTAGGGTAGCTGCTTTATTAGTTGTAAGGACTTAACTGCCTTAAAGTCTTATTAATATCTTTCCTCTTTGTTTTCTTCCATTTAGATCCAAACCTTCCTATGTACCCTCCTACCTCGGACGATCCGCCTGCATCGTCCTTCTCTGACTACCCCTACTTGGATGTCACCACCAGCCCGTTGCCGAGCGGAGAAACAACCACTTCTAGTGGCCGTGGTCCTCACTTTCTAGGCCGCAACCTTAATGAAAACCTCATCCCTATTTACTGTTCAATCCTGGCTGCTGTGGTGGCTGCTGGTGGCTTAGTGGCCTACATTGTGTTTAAGAGGTCAGTCAAAATCTTATGTTTACTAAATAAAGATAGCAACATGGTATTTGGCACCTTAGGAACAAAGTATTTCTGGTAGGATGGGTGTACAGTTATGGAAATCAGGATGCTATTTTAACATGGATGTTATTCTGGAAAATATTTATTGAAAATAGTCACATTGAAGTGAAAAGAGATCCAGTCCAGCTTTGGCTTTGATCAGTTTCTCCAAACTAGTTGAAATAAGGTTTTCCTTAAAGCAAGAAGAAGCCAACCCTTATGCATTGCAGAGAAGACTGAGCACACATTGCTGCAAAATGAATCAATCCTACAAACGGATACAAATTCAGACTGAGGCACATTTGAAGCAAGTAGACAAGCTGATTAGATGCATTGATAGTTTTTGCTATGTGCCAACCAAGGGAAAATTTGAGTCCCACAAACATCTGCTCTGTGTGTTCTCTTTGTCATGCACATAAAAAAATAGAGTTTAACAACAGACAGTCCTTTATAAGTGTGCTGTTACATTCAAAATCTTCCAAAGTGTTAATTGTTGACATCTAAGTTAATCAAATATATTGTTTTTAAGTAACTGTTGGAAGCAGGATGATAAACTTTTAAAGTTACTGTATATGACTGCAATGTAACACAAGGGTAAAACATTAGCTTCTTTAAGATTGTTACTTTGCTTATCGCTACAACTTCTAAAAGAAACTGAGAACAATTTATTTGTAGGTTTCAAATACTATTGCATACAGGACAGACTTTTAATAGAGCCTGAAATGGTCTTTATCAATTGGTCAAGCTCTTTCTTAGTGACAGAGTAAGATTTTTATCTGCAGAGAGACGGCTCAAAGCAGAGCCACTGCTTCACGTATTGATGACAGTCAGTTTAGTTGATTAATGCACCTTATAAGGATGCCTCCTGACACCATTTTTATTGGAGGTTCTCCAGGCAGCTTTCAATAATAGATAGAAGTACCTAGAAAACTTTGGATATTTACGGACAAAGAACCAACTGGGAAGAATTTCCAGATTGTTTGAACTCCCCTTGATTAAGCTTAAAAGTGTCTCTTGGGAAAGTGATGTCTGACTCTGTCAGCTAGAATTGCTGTCTTTGTTGCTGAATAACAAATAAGCATTGGAAAATTGGGCACTGTTACATAAGTAATGGGAAATTTATTTATTTGGTTGTGAAGCAGTGGCAATCAAACTGAGATATTACTCCTTGAAAGGCAACGTTTCTCACCCAAACAATGTGTCTGTACTGTCTGTGTATGTGTGAGTAAGACTCTGTATTTTTATAACCCATTTATTTTCAAGCAAACATACCTAATGGTTGAAAATTCACAAAGTTTAAATATATTTTTTGTTGAACTCAGTTATTCAAGCAGTGTATTTAAATCTTATTCTCAGATGAAAATGTGGACATATGCCTTAATGAATGTGATATTTTATAAGAGGCTACAAAACAGTTTCCCAACTGCTTCTTTGCCTATGGAAGTCACTATATCAGAGTTCTATTCAAAATGTTCCATTTTACTCTGTTAAATTACACAATAAATATAAGAAACAATGTTTTATAATGTGAGAATTTTTTTTTGGAAAGTATAGGAAAAAAATTACTTAACTGGGGAAATTAAAAGGATCTTAATCAAATTCTATAATGAACAAAGTGCTATCTTGTATTCCGTTTCTCCACAGGTGGAATAGCTGCAAGCAAAACAAGCAAGCAGCTAATAACCGTGCCGCTACAAACAACCAGATGGTAACACCGGAGGGAGAGAAGCTGCACAGCGACAGCGGCATCTCAGTGGACACTCAGAGTCTGCAGGAGCAGCAGCACACGCAGGCTGAAGCTCAGACTCAGCCATCACGCTCACATACACAGGAGCAGATAGGTAAGCTTTTATACTTGTACCAAAACATTTTCATAAAGGAGACAGCATGTACAGCTATTTACGTAGATGAAAGCCAAATTATTGTACCCTAAAATTGAGTTTTTACGCATTGCTTGTACTGAGGCTCTATTAGTTAGGTTGGAAAACCTGTTTGTCTTTGTTTGGGCACTAACTGCTGAAAGCTGGCTGTGTTTCAAAAAATAGATGGGGTGGAAGTGCCACCTCACTTTTTAATATGTGACATTTCATCACAGAAATCCAGGCTCACCACAGGATGACTACATCCCCTGTTTACTTTGTGATATTGAAGCAGGCAAATAAAGTGATTATCAATTAAGTTAAGATATCCCATTAAGACGGGGTTTGGCTTTCTCAGCATTGTGAAACCCTTTCCCTCTGAGTTAAGATGTTCTCCTGTGGGCAGATTAATGTCGAATAGAAAATATCCCTGAACAGCAGGACTGCTTCTAGCATTTAGCTTAAAAAGACGGATTGGTGAGCTCTGTATGATCCTATGTAAAGCTCAGAATTTGAGTGGGGAGGTTCAGTTCAATGAGGTAGAAGGATACAGACCTCACAACCCAGAGTTTCTCTGCATTGTCTTCAGTTCCAACCATCAACATTTGACATATTATGAAAAATTCTCTGTTTAAGTCTTTAGATTTCAGGCTTCATCCATAAGGACAAGAGCAGAGTGCCATTGCCCAATCTTTATGCATCTTTACTGGTTTATATTTGCCTCTTGGGATCTTAGAATGTATTTTAAGGTCTTATTCGCCATAAAGCCAGATATAATCGAAAAAGGTTTTTTGTAAGATGAACTCACTAAATGAACTCTGACACAGAACCAACATAATGCACTTTGGTGATCTATTATAAAGCAATTTACGATGCACTCAATTGGCTTCTATTGGTGGAGTGCATTAAGAGGAATAAACACAGATGAAGTTTTCACTACTGTAGTTTCTTAGCTTTCTGTCATTTAAGCATTAAAGATTATGCAACGGAGCTAAACGCTCATATGTAAAAGCCCATCTCTCTGCAAAGCACTTTCTCAGGATGTTTGATGCCAAATAATAGCAGTGAAGCAATGAACAGTCGTCTTCCCTCTGATCTTAGCTGTTTGGCTTCTCTAAGAGTCAATTTTATAACTCAAGTTAATTTTATATATCAGTAAAAATTTGTATTTTACATTAAGATAACTTCAGATTAATATGGTTTTCATTTTCTTTCGCATTATCTTTTGGTTAATTTGAATGTTTTTTATTATGTTTAGATTTAAACTTCCTAGATTGATTTAATTTTTTTGACCTTTAGTGTCTATTTAATGACACTGTATGTTTGTGTTCTTACCTTTTTAGTTTTTAGTTAGGCAGTTGAAACAAGAAATGTAGCGTAAAGTGACTGGCCTGCTCACCAGACAAAGAGACTGGTGCCTTTTTTTGACTTCAAAAAGAACTAAGGAAACACTATCAGAACCAACTCTTGGTTTTAAGATTTTAAGATTTAGATTTCAACATTTTTTTATGAGATAAAAACACTTTTGGCTAAACTGTACCATGATGAGAATTGTGTCTGGGCACTGTTCACCTAAACCTAAAACAAAATATGCTGCAGTCGATTCAGTTCATATCTATTGCTGATGATGCCAATCTTAAATGTCTATTAAAACATAGACATAGTAACAGTTGTCATAGTGGTTGCACAGGAAAATATAATTTTATATCTTACTGGTACCAAAAGGATACATTTACACCTGATATTTGTGGAGCTATACCTGATTTTATTATATTAATGTGCAAATTGATTATTAAACCCCTTGGGCTTAACAGGTTAAAGGGCAAAGTTATCATATTTTAGAGAGAGAAACATGCAAATCCTGAAAGCATCTATTATAAATAAATCACAATCATGCTTTCCATTGTTTTCAAAACAAAGTTACCTGAAACAAACAGGACAACAGACAAACTTTTTAAAAATTGTGATTGTTTCAGGCTTTTGAACATGTTATAATGAGTCAATATGATAATGGCAATTTAAACAGACAACCAACCCATTAAACTGAACTTTCTTCTTTTCTTTCAGTCAACATGAACAAAGCAGAACAACAAAGGAATTTATATTAGAGGATAAACTTGGCACTGGTTAAAACAATGTCTGACTGGTTAACCCTGTGCTCTCGTTAACTTGTTGGCTCATTAACCGGTGTTACGAGATGAGATCCAGGCCTGGACTCTTTGGCTTTCCAAAGCGGATGTAGTATTGGTGTTTAGCAGCTGATAATTGTTTTTTTTCACCACCTGTTTGTGTGAGAACAGTTTAATAAAGGAGGGAATGTTAATGCAGAGGCTGTAGATTCTTCAGCAGCAAATATCTATTAAAACGCTTGGAGGGGGGGTGTCACATAATTTGCTCTGGAAATCTTTTACCAAAGAACCATATTTTGCTGTTGAGTAAGAGAAATGGGAGCAATTCCATGCATCACATTTAAATAAGCTTTTATGAAAAGAAATGGAGCAGGGAAAATGTCCCTCTGTGTGACTGACAACTTTCAGAAAAGGGTATTCCCTGCATGAGTCACTGGTGAAGGGTGAGAGATCCTTCACGAAGGGTGCTTGGCCTCATTTCTGTCAGCTCATCAAAGACCCATCTATCTGTCCCTGCCCCTCACACTCTCCTTTACTTCCTCACCCCTCTCAGTCATGCATATAGATGGTGTTTAAAATTTAAGCAAGAGTCAATGACTTGCTTCAATACTCTACTGTGCTTTCTTTACCTATATTTGACCTCAGCAAAACTAGAAAAAAAAAGTCAAAATAAAGTACAATTTTAAAGCTCTTGTTAACGACCTTGTAGAATACAGATTATTTTTAACGCTCTGAAAATGACTGAAAATCCAACAATTCTTATTAGGCTTTTATTTTAGGTGCTAATTTGGTGCTTTTATTTTAGATCTTCAGTCAGCCTCTATTAAGAAAATACAGAAGAATCTCACCAAACATTTATGGTTGTTTCTGAATCTGATCTGAAAGCAGGAGCTCTATAACATCCTGTAAGATTAAACATTTCTAAGATTCTGTAAAATAAAGATGTCTCATGTCAAAATTACTAATAACGTTTCAGGAACACACAAGAGGTGACTCATAGCTTCGTCTAGGTTATGGATTTTTTTTTTATCATTATAAGGCTGCTCCTTTTCAAATCCATTAAATTAAAAGTGTTAAATGATTTCTTTAAAAAAACAAAATACCTTCAGATTCAGCATTCTCTGGGATGCATCTAATAGATTTCCTGTTCCAAACCAATAAAAAATAGTTATTTCATTATGTGAAGAATGCTTGTTACTGAATTGTTCCTGATTATATGATTACACTACAGAATTTAAGGAACATCAGAGATCTAACATATGGTGATGAGATATGATGCAGCTCTCATGACAACAGCTGAAGGGACAAAAACATTGAAACACCAGACAGTTGAGAGTTTTACTTTTTGGCTCAGCTCCTCCTTCACCATAACACAGGGGCTGGTGAATTGTGATCGGTAATGCTGACCATCTGCCCAGAGGGACCATCTACCCCTTATTGGTGGAGAACCTACATGAGCCGACTCTTACTATTTTCAATCTTGGCTGGTAATTGGCCCGGGGCACTTTTAAGTGCAATAAACAGATGAGTCACAGAGGTTTCCAAAAACCTAATTTTCAAATTTTTAAGACACTGAATTTTAAAGAGGCTTAAGGACACCAGCAGCCCTGGTGAAATCCAGCCTGCACTGCAAACAAGCTCAACTTTGTGCTCAGAATGCTGACACAGCTTTTCTTTTGTAAATACAAAGAACAATCGTCCCTGACAAACTTTACTCTTGTAGCAACCATTGGAAAGTACCGTGGGAGACACAGTTGTTAACTTTCCCCATATTGTTACAAAGGTTCCCCTTTAACAGTTCCTTAAAGGTAAAGTTCCTGTCCATTCTTTCAAAATAAAAGCTTGAATTCACCCAAATCTGAGATTCAACAATTGATCAAAGGCTTCATTTTAATCCTTTTTTCAATATATTTTCCATTTATTGCATTACAGGTCATTTAAAATGAGTCAATAATGTAAAATATATTGTCTAAAAGCTCTGTTTGAAAAAAACATTAATCAAACTGCTTTTGCTGACTGTTCTATTTTTATATATAATATATTGATTAAATAATTTGTTATCAT
>JAUZNJ010079683.1:0-17304 GCA_034780135.1 Jordanella pulchra | reverse complement strand
GTAAGCTGCTAAATCAGCCACACTAAACTCGCTCACAATTTATTTGCTCTAAAGTTTCTTATTTTTGTTTTAGATTTGAATAAATATGAAAAGGAGATTATATTTCTAGAGAAGAAATTGTGTGAGTTTTTTTTGTTTTGTTTTCGTTAATTATTTTTACACAACTTTTTCACGTTTTAAATACGCATTTGGTAACATGAATGCACGTCCATATCAAAATGTTAAAAGTTTTTCATTCAGAAAGAAATTTTGAGGTTTTTTACGCTTAAATGTTAGTTTTTACTTAAATATTTTTTTTCCAAAATTATCGGCGTTTAGATTCCAATTTCAAACTGTTGAAATAAAAGGTTTTTTTATAGTTTAATTGTCAAGAATAAAATCTTACCACCTTCTGCCTTTGGTAGGAAATAAAGTAATTTATTGAAGCTTTAAATGTTTATATAATTCAATAACAAAAGTGTTATAAGCTTCATTGCAACTTATTCATGAGTTGTTGGCCTTGAAATGATACTTATTTGGGATATAAAGTTAACTGAATTGGCTTTTTTGTGCCTTATTTAATAAAATATGAAGTTTTATTAAAATAAACCCACAGATGCAGATGCATTCAGATGATTTGTTATATTCTCACTTTTCATCAGCGACACGATGGGGTCCAAAAATATAATTATTCATATTCAAACTAAAACGGCGTTCAGAAAGAAACTGGTTTAGAGTTCAAACATAATTATAAACAAAAGGGAATGTTAGGGTCCTAAATTTTCTGGGAAAATATAAACTTAACGTAGGCTATTTTGATTTTTTTTTTTTAAAGCTGCGAGAAGGTAAAAACTAAATAGCCTTTTCGCACTAAACAGGTAATGCAAACTCGACAGTGCAGTGTTATATAAACATCCTCACCTACCAAGTAACTAAAACATGTATATTTTTAAAGTAATAACTAGTTGTTTTTTTACTTTAAGTTGATCCAAAAAGCCTGTTTGTTGGACTTTCAGCAGTCAGATTTTAAAGAACCGTTGTAAATCATATCTAATATTAATATCGCATTACCCTGTATAGCCCTTGGTTCAATAGCGATCCTGGTTTATAAGGATGAAGTAGAAAGCAGTTTTTTAAATAACCCGTATTTTCCAGAAGGTGTTGCTTTACAGTATAGAGGGCAGGCCTTCTTAATATAAAAAAATAATAAAACTTCGTGTTCAGCTGCCTTAAAAGTAGCCTAGCGTCGATGTGAAGGAAATCAACACCTGAATACAAAATAACCAACAAGCTTCATAGTTTTACGAATTTTTATCCTGCAGGTTAAACTTAGTTTGTCCCACAGTGAGAACCGATTGGGTTTTTATAGCAAAACAAAAGCAAATCACATCTTAAAGAAATTTTCGGTGTATAATTAAGGACACTTGTAAAATATAAAACGACAGTTAAAGATATTGAATCTGAAACAAGGAGACTTTTACTTTAATCATGTAATTTATATGTCAACAATACGCCACTTATATCTGTTTTGTGATCTTCCCCGATGTTTTTTTTTTTTTTTTTAATTTGATTTCCCATTTAATCTAGATTCTGGAGCCTATAAAGAAATCAAAGAAACTTCAGAGTTGGAGCCTTTAAAAAAGTCGTAAAGATTTCAAATTCAATTTATCCTACTAGGTTTTAGGCGTTTTCTTTCACAGTTTGACATGTATTTATTTTTTCCCAATGTCTTTAATTGTTTTGTCGTTAAACGCTTTATTTTGGCAGCATTTGTCGTTTGCTCTAAAAACATTATTTTCTACCTCCCTTTAACTGAGTCTAGAAAAAAAGTCTCCTTTTTTTCTTCACATAAAATACAAACCCGTTGGCGCAGGATATTTATTATAACGGCTTGATAGTTTCCGATTCCCTTTCATTTTAATGTCATTTTCTATTTCTATACCTTTCAGCCTTTTCTCCACATAATATATTTTTAATGTGCATTTTTTCTGCGGTTTCGCTGAAATCCGTCTAATAATAATAATAAAACGAAAAAAAAAAAATAATCACAAAGCATTCAGCGTCTAAACCCAATCCATTAACCCCTGAATAGCATATGGCTGAAAATACTTTGGCTTTGTAGACCTTTGCACTAGTCCTGGTTTTCTAACTTTGCACCGCGCAACCTCTAATTAAAAACAGACCCACGCAGGGATTTGTTTTGGGCGAACTATATAACCTGTAGCGTTGAAGTCACTTTAAACCGAACCAAGACAAAATTTCTAATCTACACACGTGTCAAATGTGTGCCATTCCTGCACAGATTTGTCTGGGAGCTTGTGCGTGGGTTGAATGAACTCTGCGTGGCCCGGTGCCCTCCCTCTGACCTGCGGGATTACAGTTATTTCTGCTGATTGATCTGATTGATCAGATTCATCTCCACGAGGCTGCAATCCAGCCCTGCACACGCGGGGAGAGGAGGAGGGGGCGATGAAACGGTCTGTGCTTTGTGCAAACAAATAGTTTTCCCTTTTAGCCCATGGGTTGGTCCAAGCGGTCATGTGACAACATCAATCTGCTGCGGTTTCATGGAAGTGGAAATTTGAGTGTTATTTTGATCCACCTGGATTGAAGGGTTACTAAAATAAGCTCACGTCTACCTATAATAACAACTACAAAAAAAAAAGCATATAGAGAAGCACATCCGACTGAAAAAACTGCAGTCAGATCAGCTATAATGTAGGCTACTAGATTATTAATATAGAGGTTCGTACATTAAAGAATAAGAAGGGATAACTGAAGCTGATTTTCTGTAGATGCTTGAAAAAGGTAAGTAAATAAACCCCCATTAAAAAGATGTGGGTTCATGAGGTTTTTATTGGGTGAAACTGTTAAAATCACAACATTTTAACCCCATCCTTCAGTATGAAACTGATATTATGCTGTAAATACAAGAGTGTACAGTAATATATGTGTACACTCGTGTATATATAGAGTTTTAAATTTCTATTAAGGTTTTATGATTTGTGAGAAGAAAGAAAAAAAATCAGCATTAGTAGAGTGAAACAAAAACAGGTGAAATCGACCCTGTTTTTAACAAATTGTTATATTTTAAACAATTTGAGATAGATTTTATCGTTACAAATGATGAAAGTGTGAAGGGTAACTGCATAAATTAGCTAGATGCACTCACCAGGATTGGAGTTACTTTGTTTTCCTCAGACAGTCCAGTACAGTTACACATTTAGCACATGCAAACATTATTGATAATTAAAAGATATGTATAATTTGGTGATCATGTCTTAAAAGGAATATGAAGAAGTGAATCTTATTTCAACACCAACAATCTTTGCAATTCCTACTTTCCTTATGAGTCCATATTACTCCATGAAGTGAGCATAAACCTAAACTACATCCATCTAGATATTCACACTAACTACATCTTCAAGCGAATTCATTTGTTTAAAAAGATTTTTATTTATCAACTTTTAGTTTGAGAAATGCAAGTTGTTTATGAACTTGTCAACACTTTCGCAGCAGCAGTCATTAATGTGTTAAAAGAGGGTTTATGTAGGCAGAGGATCGTGTTTATCATAACAGACACTTCTACTGGTAAACCATAAGTAACAAGCTGTTTGCCATTTCTTCTATAAAGTTGTCTAATTAATGAGCTATGTTTAACAGAAACTAGGATAGGCTAACATCAGGAAAGTAGAAATTAGCTTTTAATTCGAGCCTAAAATGTGGCTGGCCAGCTAAATTGTGATGTCTGTTAGTAATAGCTGCTTCCAGAGGTCGGTAGAACACCCAAAAATTGTACTTAAGTAAGAGTAGCACTTCTTCAACATTTTTTTTTTTACGCAAGTAAAGGTAAAAAGTAGTCAACCAAAGAAACTATTTGGTAAAAAGGCTAATTGATTACTAATTGTTGGATACAAGCCTTGGATTTAATGTTTAGAAATGATGCAGACAGACTTTATGAGCAAAATCTATTAAGGACACAAATGCACAAAGAATACAAATAAATGTCATGAATATAAAATTAATTCATGTAGAAGAAAAACTTTTAGCAAATATTTTTCTCACATAAATCTTAGAAATTCAATCCTTACAGTAAGAAGTATATATTTTAGGACAGAGTAAAGAACCTAATAATATCTATTGTTTACTGTATGTTTACCTGATCCTGGAATAGCTCAAATTAATCATAGAGTAGAGTAGTAGTTTACAAGAATATTACTCAAGTAAAAGTAAGAAGTACGGCACAAAAAAAAATGCTCCTAAAAGTACAGTTTTTTCAAAAAGTTACTCAAGTAAAGGTAACTGAGTAAATCTAACTGGTTACTATCCATGTATGCTAACAAGCATGCTAATAAGTTTGACTATCACTATCATAGGTCAGCTTAAAGCTGAATGCTAAATCAAATGTTCGCTCTAATGCAGAAACTTTCTCAACAAGTTTTAATCTTTATTATATCTATTTATGCAACTGTTAATAACAAAAACAATAAAATCATACTAGCTCTACTGTTCCCTGCTGATAACAAAACACAATCACTAAACTGACATACTGACATCAACTCGAATTAAAACGTTATGATTTGTTGCTGAAAATAGTTTTTTTCTTTGTTAATATTTAACTTACATAATAATGAAATTGAATTTCATGTTAAGTGCTTTGAATGGCTAATGTTTAAAGTCCTTCAAAATTGCTTTTTATAGTGTAACAAATATGACTTAAGTATTAGCACTGCTTCTTAACAGCTGGACACAGAGTTAAATTCTTGCTCCAAAATGATGAGTTTTTGACCGAGCTCATATAAGTATTCCTATTCCCTCCCATAAAAAGGTTTCGGACAGGCTAAACCAACAAATTTAGTTAAATTCTAAAGATATTTAGTATTTTATAGTAAATAAAATAAGACCAAAGTTTAGTTATTTGACCGTTGTTGAACATTGTAAATTTATATTTTTCAATAAAATTTAAGTAATGTGATTTCTTTATTAACAACAGTCCCAAACTTGTTTTTTTGTAGTGCAGTTCCTCCAGTAAAGAGGTAATATTATGTAAAAACATGATTCTTTAGGTAAAATATGCCTAAAACTGTCTGTTTTAGTGTTTAAATTCATATAGCTGGAACACAGAGGAAGAAGTAAAACATGCAGTGTGAAGATTTTTTTTTTCTTAAGGGACCATGTATCCGTTTTAGTTGCATGACTAATTTAAAGGATTATGAATTATTATTTCTTTGCTGTTTCTTTATGCTGCTTGTCATGATAAATAAATAAATAACTGGTGATACTAAACCATTTTGGGGGGCTATATTAGCTTATAGACCCCTATAAGAAGACCTTTGTCTATTTCTTTTGTTATACAAATATGGATAAATTGAATTTCTGTATTTGAGCAATCTTAGTGTGTTAAATATAAAAATATGTTTTTGGAGGGTTTTAGTTCTGCATCAGTGAAGGCAGAGAGAGTGTAAATACAAGAGAAGGAGGAAGAACAGGGTGTGTGTGTGGGTGTGTGCGTGTGGCAGTTGCAGCAGCAGCAATCAGTCCCCTCTTGTCTCGCTGCTGAGTGCAGCATCTGATTGACAGTTTCTATTCATCCTGTGTGAGATTAGGCCAGCTGAAAGGAGTACCGACCCATGGCTGTGTGCAGTAATTATGGCCTCGGATGAGGAAGAATAAGAAAAAAAATAACACACACACACACTGCAAAACTATAATTATATAATCCATGCTCAAAAAGCTCTCTTTGCGGTGTTTTCAGAGATGTTTCACCTGTAAAAAGGAAATTCTGCCCAGCCTTTCAGTTGTCCCCATACAATCCAAATTATCTCACAATCACAACAAACTGCAGGCTGCAGCATCAACATCAAGCTGGCAGGGAAATAGGCTGGTGTTTGCTCAAGATTTGGTCTACATACATACATCGAATGGCTGAATGAGATACTTTATCCTCACTAACATCAAGTTGTGCTGGTTTATCACAGTGGTTCTGCTTTAACACGTTCATTTGGAGGTGGTTTTTTGTGCTATGAAGAACATTTCTCGCATAGAAAAAGAATCAGCTGCATTTGAAAGCATATAAACACATCTAATGTTATTCAGATGATTTAGTTGGGATCTAGGTTTGGCTTCCTTTAATACGGATCTAGGCTAAATATTAACTAAACAAAGGTTAATTACTGAAATTGAAAAAATGTGCTTTGGGTCATTATTTTGTTTTAGCATCAAGTTTTATCCAGGAGCCACCATATTGGAAAAATAATAAATTAAGGAATAAGATCTATATTGTTTCAGATACATCTTCGCAAACAAACGTCATCACAACATTAAGTTTAAAAGTGTTACACTCAAAAAGTAGACAACTTTGGATTTAGTCAGTAATACTTCATTTTGTTTTCTTTTGGTTAGGTTTTTATCATTAGAAATGTGAGTTTAACAGCTAAAATACTTAAAAAAGATAATAAAATGAATGGGATTTTAACAAATTACTAAAAACTAGAATCACTTAACCATGGTACCTTAATTCTAATAACTAATTATCATATAGTTTTGCTCATGGTATTTATCCTGTTATGCTGTAAAGAATTAAAAGAATCTGGAACTCATTAGTTTCTGATATCAAGACTACTTGATTTTTAAATTTTTACTGCCATTGTTAAAGACAAATTAGAATTGCACTTACTTTTAATTATTTTAAATGGGTGAGAGTTGTACATGACATGTATGTTTTACATACCGATTGTGTTATTACTTGTAATTTGAAATAGTGTATGTAAATTCTACTTTATATAAAAGCCCAACCAGGGACAGAAGTTGAAAATTAGCTTTTGCTATAAACTTCATGTGCAACACTTAAGTGACTTGCTTTGTTTTGTCTCTATGTTTGTTAAGCATTGTCCCTGTCAAATAAACATGAAAGACAAAAAAATTAAATGAAAAAAACATTTCAATGTCACTTTTTTCTACACATTACTGATATGGTAGTTAATAACTTCATGGCTGAGAAGCTAGCCTTGCTAGCAAGTTTGACATCAGTGTTAGCGCTGCAACAGAAGCAGTTGATCACACAAACTTAAGATTTTTTTCTCCAGCACAGAAAACTTCTCATCCACAAATCTTTTACATTTACATCCTTAAGTTAGTAAAATTTTTAAGAATAAAGTTAAACCTAATCTTACAGCTAAGAAAATTAGCTTACTGGCTGTTAAATTTACCATCAAGCTAAATGCTTTTAGCATTAGCACCATGACTGCACTTGTTTAAACTGGATATAAAATTCAGCTAATGCTGCAGCACAGGATATTTACCAGCTAATTATAGTTTCTGATGAATATTTTTTTTTTAAATTTGACCAATTTTATATAGCAATTCATAAAGCAAACACACAAACAGATCAACCTCACAGTTTTGTGTAACAGTTACCATGAAGTTACAATAACAGACTGAAGTAACCAATTCAGGTAAATTCTAATCATAACTTTTTGGATTTACCACCAAAAATACATTTTTTTATTAAACCACAATTGTAAATTGTAAAATAATATGACTGATTATAAATTAAACCATTTGAAATGATAATATTTATTAACATTTGTTTGTATTCTGGGGTTTTGTGATCCATAAATTACAGTTTTATGAAAAGATGACATCTCTTGTCAAAAAAATGAATATTTATATAACTAATTTCCCAAAGCACTAGCCTATATGACTAAAATACCCCTATATACACTGTAAATTGTCGGACAAACAGGTAAAATTCATTCAGTTCTGAAAACCTCAAATTCAGGTCATTCCAATAAAATCATGTAGTCATAAATAAAGTCCCATATTGGATATATTTTTGTGGTGTGTTCATAAAATTATGTTGAGCCTGTCGTTATTTATTGGGGGTATATATATATATATATATACACATATATACAAAAAAACACCTTTACACATTAAGTAGCAAATTAAGTAGATTATAATATTATAATCTGGGATTCAGGTGCATCATAAAACTAAATTAGAAAACTGGGTGTTAGGTGCACATTAAATGAGACTGTGGTAAAATTGATCCATGATTGGTTTTAAAAAGTTAAACAACAGCATTGCATTAATACGTTAAATATTGAGTGATAATATTTAAAGCAGTTATTTTTGATAAATGTGATTTGCAGTTAATGAAAAACAAAATGCTTCTCTAGATAATTATTTGAACCCAACAGGAAATTTCTGTTGCAGATGTGTCAGCCTGTACTCAAATGTATATGCACAGGTACATTGCAGTATATGCACTCAATGCTTGGTTGCCCTTCCCATTTGTATGAATTGAAAGAAAGGTAAAATCACCTGTGGTGCTAAGGTGTAATGGAAGTCAAGGTTATTTTATAACCCTTTAGATCATCTGCATTGTAGGGTCTGGAATCTTGCATCTTCATCTTAAGAATACTCCATTAGTGGTTCCTGCTAGGCGGGTTTCATTGAACCAGATTTTGGCACCTTTGGACATGTGAATACTGAAAAATTAAACTAGCATCTCAGTTATAATTTTCATCTGAAGGAAGCATGAAGTCCTACAGTTTTCTGCTAGATGTTGACTTTGGACATAATTAAAACTCAATAATTTTACAGATTAGAGCTGATTGTGGAAACATCATCACTATCACACCTAAAGCCCAAATAAATCTGAAAAAAGGAAAAGTTCTTTTTGTCCTAAGTCCATGTAAGACACCTCAGAAGTGTTCTTTGGTTCAGGAGTTGCTTTACACAGTGAATATATGTTTGTATTGGTTGCACTTGAAACTCTTACTCCAATACCAACAGCCTTTTCTTTGTGAATCTCAAACTCTTGGTAAAGGTTTTGCTTCCACGAAACCAAACATCTTCTTTTCACTTAACTTTTCATAAACTATGTGTACTTTATATGAGCAACCAGACCTGAACTGTTCTGGTCCATCCTTCTTGAGGTGCGTGTCAGTTTTAAACTGTCAAATTGACTATTTTCCACATGATTGTATAAGTCATAGCATCACATTTCTCTAATATTTTTTATATAATATCTTTTCCAAGGTTCCTAGAACATTCATTTGTTCTGTTTTTTTTAAATAACCATAATACCAAATTAAAAGAATAAAATATCAACCACTTGGCCTACTTATTGAAATAAATTACTGAATATATTACGTTTTTAGAGCAATATAGCCATATTTTTATGGACATACATCTGTGGTTTGCACCTTGCACAGTAAAACTCAACCATCATCTCAGTTCTTGCTCCCCCCTCCATCCTCTTCCTTAGTCCCTGTTCCCCGGCCCATCCTGTCAAAACATGCCCTGCCCGCAAACCAATCAGCGACGCGCCGGCAGCCGGCAGGAAATGACGTGTGGAGATCCTGCCTCTGTAAAACAGAGCGTATCAGCAGACACATTATCCACACGTCCTCCCCTCACCATCCTCTGCTCTGTTTGTGAAGACGGGGGTGGAACCTGATGTTCTGAACTTAAGCAAATTATAACAAAATACAAAATCTAAAAAGGGCGCTCTAAACTTCACCTGGAAGCCCTCTGGTGTTTTCCCATTTCCTAACAGTCCCCATTTAGAGGGGGTTTAATCTAAGACGTTTTATTTATTTTTTTCTTCCTGTGCGCCGTCCCCCTTTATGTGGCACCACCAACACACACTCCAAGGATCCGCATTGGGAGCTGGTGGTGGCTGGGAGTGAGCTGATCTGGACAAACCAGCAGAAACTTTCCCTGGTTTGCTCTGAACTGTAGCTGCTGCTCAGGTTTTTCCCCCTCTCCCTTTTCCTGCGCACCGCCTCTCATTTTTTTTTTTCCCGTGGGTGAGCTTTTTTTGAGGCACCTCCCTGCTCCTCTACAGATCTTCACCATGCATCTCCACCTGCACCTCCTTGCTGCAGAAGCTTGAGTTAAGAAAGAAAGAAAAAAACTCGAGTTCTCCTTCCCTCCTCTTGGTTCGGACTCTGGACCGTGCGTCATGCCGCCACACCTGAGGTGCAAACCGGTTCCGCTGCTGGACCGCACCGTGTCTTTATAATTGGATCTATTTCTGTTTTCCTTTGAGGGAGACTTGGGCATGTTCTGCTCCCCTTTGGAGAACATTTGCGACGAGAAGAAAGTAGAAAGAGCAGAGTGACTATAAGAGAAGGAAGAGAGCAATAAGAAAAGGAAGGAAGGATTAGAACCTTTACCTGAGAGAGACTCTAAATTAGTTGTAGATGTTCGATCAGGCCACAACTATGGGCGATGGGAGCCACCGCTGTGGACCCAACCCACTGGACAGGATGGAGGGCAAGTGCCGCCCCGACATGGGCAGCAGGTCCCCGGTGCAGAGCTCCACCGACACCCCGGGGACCTCCGCATCCACGCCGACGTCCTCCAGCGAGGACGGACACGACAAACTTCTGGGAGTGGACCCGGACTACTGCCGTAGGATATTAGTAAGGGGTAAGTGAGCTGTCCGGTCGTCAAAACTAAAGCTAAACTTGAAAACTAAAACTAAACAGCACGGGACATTATGGGTACCATTAAATCACAAAGAAAAACAACAACCAATAACTGGCAAAGTTAGAAAATCAACGTAATTGACACTTTTAAATGTTCTATCTTGAAAAGACCAAAAAAAACGAAAATAGAAAGAGGGAGATTGAAAAAAAACATAGCCTATCAATTACTTTTGCGATTTATTTTGAAATATAATCAAAAGTGCATGTAAATAATATAATAAAATAAAAAATTGGTTTTAAAGAAATACACCATAGACTCAACTTTTGTTTTGCAGCGATGGAAGAAGAGCACCTCTGCTGCTGGGAGGACTGTAGAGACATGCAACTGTTGTTACAAGCAGTAGCTTCAGCATAAACAAATACTTATGGAAATACACTACCAAATTAAACACAATTATTTTCTTACACTCAGAAAATATGGCATTTGTCGAAGAGATATAAAAGTTAGGCTAATTATGCATTTTATCTTGGCGTATAGTTAAAAACAATAATACGTTTTATTTATAAGCGCTTATCAGGAAGCTGTAAGTCACCATATTTATACACAATCAATTAACTAAAAGTCAAAGAAAAAATCGGTATAGAAATATAAATTAATGTTTGGATCAATACACATTTCTATCGTGTTATTCTTAAAATAAAAATATCACTTAAAAAAGAGCAAGGTTTAAAAATAAGAGGAAAAAAATATAGCAAGACTGCAGGCTATAAATAATATCCTGCATGCGACTTTTCTTCCATTAAACGGAAAATAAACACATCCATAAACAATGGAGCAAAAAACACACACAAAAACCAAAAACGAAGATGTATATTTCTCTGCCTTTTTATTTAAAGGTATCAGCATAAAATTTAATTCATTTCCCCACCCTGTTGCAGGAAGTCACTGCAGGTCTTCAAATACCCCCCAAAATCTAGTATTTATATTAGATATTACACTGATGAAGTTCTCCAATATAAATGATTGTTATTTGATTTTTGTTGTAGTATAATTACAGATTTTAAACAAAATATCATGTAATTGTTGAGAGCAGCGATTTTATACTGTTATCCTGCAAACTATAAGGCAAGAAAAACAGAGTATAAATGTATTCCTCTATAAATTAGTGTGAAATATTAATAATAAAATATGAATTCTTTTGAATATTTTTATCGAACATCTTTGAATATTTTATGTTGGTTATATTTCACATCTTTAATTTATCCTGAGAAAATACAGATATATATATATGAAGTATTCATATATGGCCCCTGAAGCTGTGTGTGTTTTGCAGATTTGCTAAAGACACAATCAATATGTCGGCCCATGTTCGTGTGGCAGCAGGCCGATGCTGAGGAGATGATGGCTGCTGCCTGGGCGGATTTAAAGAAACACGTCTCTGAAAACGAACCGAACAGTTAAAAAATGTGAAATACTTAAATAAATAAATGAAAAGACGCGAGCAAATAAAAGGCGAAACGTGGAGAAAGTAGTATAGGCATGGTTCTAAATTAAAAAGGCTTACTGTAATACTGGAATTTGGATTTTTTTAAAGCATGCTTAATAATTATATATTAACAATGATGATGACATTAAAATATAGTCATTTTATTGGTTTTTAGGTCATTGATTAAACGGTATGTCAAAGTTGAAATCATCTTGAAAATGACCCCTTTGTTACAGTTACATAGGCCTATAAAATATATTTTATTTATTTACTCATTTATCGGAGTTGCCGAAGAGATGGAACCGTAATAATGTGTCAAGTGGTTTGTGAATCACCGTCTCTAACAAGAAACTCTAGGCTGCATCTTTACCTTTTTAATAAAAAACCCAAAACAATAAGAACAAACAAAAAAAAACAAACAAACAAAAAAAAAACGCATAGATGAGAGGTGAGGAAAGGTTTCACTGCACACCGTCCAGCTGTTATAGGCTGCATGTTTGCAGGGCTGGGATGTGTTTTTGAATCAGAGTCCCGTTTGCTTCGGGGAGCAACCGGGGTCACAGAGAGGTCAGCAGGTCTCTATGCAGCCGCTTCTCTCAGCCTCTCTGCTAGAAACACGCTGCACACTTTAAGCTATTTTTTAATTTTTAACTACACAAAATGGGAGAACAAATACATCAGGTATTTTGTTTAGCTATATTAATGCCATAATTTTGCTTGCTATCTTGTGTTTTTATCTGTAATACCGGTCAGAATCGACAAAGCCCTAAGCAATCATAGAAAACAGTCGCGGATGAAACAAGGTGGAAAATAATGGGAATTTTAATTTATCTCAGCATGAGAAGTGACTAGAAGCATAAATATATGTTTTATACAGCCACAATTTGTCTTTTTTGTGAAAAAGGAGATATCTATGAGCCCAAATTTGTCTAAACCTTTTAGTCAGTATGTCTAATGACGACTAGGCGAGCGGATACGAAAACTGTGCAATGAGCTCACAAAATCCAGCCGTTCATCCATCCAATAAATAAATACATAGATAAATAAATAAATAAATTCTTGAATAAATGTTTGCAGGTATCTGGTGCCTTTTTGTTCCTCGGGTTAAAGGTGGATTTTCCGTCTGAAACACTCGCTCCCTGCAGCTGCTTCTGTTTCATGTTTAATTCAGCGTTCTTCATATTTTATTGGACTGCATATTTTATGAATGAACAAAGAGGAGATTTTTTTTTCTTGCTGCCGCTGCTTGTCCACCCAAAGTGATAAACAGGAACATGCACAGTCTTTCAAAAATAAGATATAGATATAAGATATGTTTATGATCACTTAATTTACCCATTAATATATTTTTAACGAATATTTTCCTTATTTTCTTTTTTCGGGTTAGTCCTGATTAATAGAACAAAGTGTAAAAACGGAAGAAAACCACAAAAAAGCGAAACTAAATCAGAAACGAAAAAAAATAAATAAAATAAATATATTTATTGATAGAATAACATGTCAATATACCACACATTTCTGGATCAAGTCGTTGTTTGAAAAAGATCGCTTTGTTTGCGCAGCAAAGCTGCGGATTCGAGTCTGCGCTGCTTTGGTTTGAGCTTTAGAGGCATGAAACAAGAAAAACTCTCAGCCAATCAGATCTGAGATGACCAGATGGAGTAACATTTATTTATTTATTTACAAAAAATGCAGCTGTGTGGAGTTTATTTTCCAGTGTTTCCAGAAGCTTACCAAAAACCTTGTGTGTTTGTATTTTAACAGTCAAAAACCCCTTATAATTGTTTTGTTAAGTTAGACAAATAAAGCAAACAAATAAAAAAAAAATCTACTATTATTAAGCATGGCAGGTGGTAATCCATACTTGAGACAAATGTTTCCGGAAAAAAATACCAGATTTGGACCAATTATTTGTTTAACATTTTACATCTTCGATCATGAGGCAATTTTGTACCGACTCACTTTATTTACTACCTGGAACAGATGAATATAAATTTCTCTCTCTCTCTATATATATATATATTTAATTTTCTGCCTGTGAGTAAATGAAAAAAAAACAAACAAAACAAATAACTATTAATAACTGGGTTTGAGAAATAGCTATTTCTCAAATGCAGTTATTAATGGTTATAAGATCCTGCATCTGGGGCAAATTAAAAAGAAAGAGCTCAACTAATAGAAAACATTTATAATAGAGTAATATTTACATTTAGTAATTTAACGTTAAAGCCTACAATATAATGATTTTGCTTTCTAAAGTAAACACAGTCAGTTGCTCATTCATGTCCTTTTGAACCCTGAAGCCATACGCCTTTATGTGTGAACTCATCAGCGTGGCATTATATAGGCCTGAGTCAGACCAGCCTAAAAGGCATTTCTGTTTCTCTGAAACTAATAAACTGTTTTTTTTTCCTAGCTACAAAACTAAAGATAGCAGTTTCTCCTTATCAAATCTAGAGTTTTTTTTGTGGCAAAATAAATAGACTCTTGGTGTCTTCCACCACTTGCACAGACGCCAAAGGCACTATTCGGGAGATCGTCCTCCCCAAGGGTCTGGACCTGGACCGGCCCAAGCGAACCCGGACCTCCTTCACGGCTGAACAGCTGTACCGGCTGGAGCTGGAGTTCCAGCGGTGCCAGTACGTGGTGGGCCGCGAGCGCACGGAGCTGGCACGGCAGCTCAACCTGTCAGAAACACAGGTAGGAACTCCAAACTCTGCGGAAACCTCCAGCAAGGTTTCGATTAAAATATTCAACACTCTATATCAAGTGTTTACAGTTGTAAACATGCTTACAGGTGGTTTTATAGGAAAAACATCAAATCATAAAGGTCACAGCTGTTCGCTTAGTCTCAGATGTGCTACTCAGCCAATCAGAGAGAGGAAGGGGCGGGGCGATTATGCTCCGCCCCAAATCTTTTCTTTTAATTGGCGAAAACAAAACAAAACAAAACCAAAAAACCCTAAACAAATTAAAAAAAACAAAAAAAAAACAAAAAAAAAAACTCAGCTAAATTCAGGCCAGAAAGGAGATGAAATACAAAACAAGATGGAACTGGGCTTAGTTTAAGCATGCAGAGCTATGAAAGGAAAAATAGTATTTAAAACCCCATCATAATAACAATAAGATTATTGCAAAACAGGCCCCAAACAGAAATATTTTACCTTACATTTACTGCATAATTTATATTCAGTGCATAACCTCCATGTACTCCCAGAGGATTAGACGAATAAATAACCTCCCTGACTCATTCAGCCAGTATCAGCGCTGGAGTAGAAACTTGCATCATGAAAGACATGGATGTCCAGTTTTTCTAACTTTTAACACACATACAGATGATCTTCATAAATACAGCTATTTTAGTGAATATTCCATAAATTAAACAAAGCACAATAACAAAAATCTAAGTTAAAAAAAGTTGCTAAAAAACAGTTACTTTAAATCCAAATTACATGTAAACGTTGTTATGTAGGTTAGGTTTTGTAGTCCAACTTTCTTTCATTTTATTGTGACCATGAACAACTTGTCTTTTAACGTACTTTTCCCAGTACTAGTTTCTTTTCAGTACAGCACTTTGAATAGTCTTGCTACTGAAATGAGCTATATAAATAAACCTCCCTTTCCTAAGTAAGTTTTATTTTCATAATGATATATTGATAGCAGAGTCTAACTGGATTTGATCACTCTATTAACATAAAGATTAAGCATTGATTTATGTATTTTAATTTGAACTTGTCCATACAGCATAATTTGAGTGACTTATTAGTCATTTTTGTATAAAAACAAGCCTTTTACTTTCTCATGATACTTTCAGATGACAATAGTTGTCAATTGGCAGCATATAAATAAATATAAAATGAAATCTGACTAAAAGGAGTGCCACCAATAGATGGTTAAACAGAAAAAGGGCAGCTTCTATAAAATTTGGAAATATGAACTTTTGAGAAAAAAAGAGGCGAGTTAATGGGTGGAAAATATAGTTATTTTATCATATTGAAGTGGCTCTTTGCCTAGGGCAGCATTATGTCAGTGGGCGCGAGAACAATAAAAAAGACATTAAGCAGATGTGACCTGAGAGGGTTTTTTTTCTCTTCTACTTGCCTTCCAATCAAAGTGGTGTACGCTTTTTTGCTGTGTTGTGCACTTTATAAGCAAGGTAAGAAGACATGGCCGTGCACCATGTCTGGGAATGAAGAGGAAGTTAATATTTTTTTTCTCAAGTTTTCCGAATCAGTGCAAAATTTAACTTTTGGTCGTTGAAAGTTACAGCATATGATAATGTCAAACCTGGACATAAATATTTTCCCCAAATCACAGATTTATCTAAACTCTGTTTAGGTTTTGGTTTGCAGAAACTATGCCTTAAAAAAGTTAATGAAACCTCTTACGTCATCTAGGATGCAGGGGGTGGAGCTCTCCCAGGGCGACACAAGAACCTCCACTGAAACTTAGTATTTTTTCCCAAGTGTAATTTCATGACATACATATAAGCTTCTGTTTTTTTTTAGTTGAAATTATTTTAAAAATATATTCTTCAAAATGCAATCTTTTCTAAAGGTGATGTTTTTCACCAAAAGGAAACAGAAATAAAATAACATTTATTGCTGAGCAACAGATCCACCAGACTTGGTTGTGAGTTGATATTTTCTTAATACAGCTGCTATAAAAATACGTTTTAGGCTGAAAGAAACAAAAAGCTGAAAGAAGACTCAATCGTTTTTCTTTCCTATTGCAACAAGTGAAGGGCTTGTTAATGCCTTTCTTGTTTAGTTTTTTTTTTTTGCTTTACCCTCACAAGGTTAAAAAAAAGACATGTTGTAGCTGAAAAACAGGCAGGAACTTCACGCACCACCACTTGTGGCTGTGGAACAACTGTCACATGCAGAAACAAAAAAAACCCCACAGCCTTTACCGTGCATGAGGTGCAGGGACACATAGAGTGTGTGTGTGTGCTTGGAAGTGGGAGCCCAGTGCAGCCGCTGAGGCCCTCATTAGTGCTGACTCCGGGGGTGTTAATGTGAAGGCCTCAGCTTCCTGCTGCTGCTGCTGCCGAGGAGGAGGAGGAGGAAGGCTGAATGAATGGAACTGTCTAAAAAATACCTCCGATGGCCTTCAACTGTGAACAAACTAAATCATACAAAGCATTGATGCACTATAACATTTATTACCTTCACTGAAGCACCTTTTAGAAAGGATGGAAAAGGCTTTTAGTTAGCATCAAGAGGAGTTTTCTGTCTCATTACAATATGTGTGCAGTTTGGGAAGGTTTTTAAGCAAATGTGCCATTTGTTCAAGGCTAATCATGCAAAAAAGGAAGAGAAAAGCTTCTGTCTGTCTGTCTGTCTGTCTGTCTGTCTGTCTGTCTGTCTGTCTGTCTGTCTGTCTGTCTGTCTGTC
>JAUZNJ010079672.1:0-24221 GCA_034780135.1 Jordanella pulchra | reverse complement strand
TATAGTAAAACATTTAGATGATGGTGTGAATGCCAGGACCTGCACAGCTTCTCTTAATGAAGGCAGGCATAAATTCTACTCTCTTCAAAAACAAAGTCTTCAAGGACAGCTGGTGACCTAGTTTAGGGCCTATGACCTTAAAGGAATTATAAGTGAAATATCACCACTAGGTGGGTTAGTGAGTACAGTCTGTTGACCAAAACAAGATGTGTGACAAGCAATGCCTGTTTCTACCTTCATTCCAGCTGCAACCCCTTTCCCCTCCCTGTCCCCTCGTAGGTCCATATTTGCTAATGATAAATATGCATCCAAACAGTATCTTTCAGAGGAACATGACTAGTGAAGGACTAAGTAACTTTTAACTTTATAATGCATTTCGGCAAATGTTTGTCTTCACGTAAACACCTTGATCTGCTTGACACGACGCTGCTTTGGTTGCTCTTTATTCTAAAAAACAGATTTGTTTCTAATTCCTCCACAGTAATGCAAAAGACTCACTGCCAGTTATCTCAGTATATGGCAGCTGCTCCGGCCAAGGGTTGCACACCTAGGTACTGTTATAAAGCAATTATTTTCCTAACTACCAGGCCTGGTTGGTGTTGATGCCTTTTTTTTCTGTAATAAATGTAATAATTTAAGAACTGTTTTTGTAATAAGTCATCTTTTTCAAATCTTATTGTTTTAATCTTGTTAATCTTTGCACAGGTTTAGATATTGTTTAGCAAGTGTGAAATCCACCCGACCAAAATCTCACTGTAGTGCAAAGTCCCTGACACAATTTAGATACACAAGCAATCCTTTGCCATTATGCTACTGCACAATTTTAGAATAGTGTGGAAATACTTTACAGCTCTATTTTAAATTTCACAAAAATATTCACCCATTCTTTTTGGCTGTGCTCACAAACGGTGCAATGTGAACACAGAGTCTGAACCGAGCTGCTGTGTCTCAGAAGAAGCATCATGCTAAGTCACGCACAGGTGACACATCTGTCTATTCAACAGGCATCCTGCAGGAGTGCAGGTGGGTTCCTCTGTTTATTGCATCACTCAGCTGCAAATTTATCCCCTTATCCAGTTAGAGGAAGAATAAATCCTTCTTCCATTCGACATGCTACTCATTTAGCTGAGAGGCACTGTGGCTGGATGGAGAAGGATGGAGAGAGGGAGACTGAGGGGGGAGCTTTGTTTGTGTTGAGGGCTGGGGGACTCTTAGGGAGGTGTCGACCTGAGCAGATGGACTTCTCAGTGGCGTAGTAAGTGGAGTTTTCACATGGCAGAGGAGACTGCAGGATCTCACAGGACCAGGACCCGGCATCCAGGTGGCCACAGCCCCTCCTGACCAGCTGGAGCAGCGATGGGACCATCTGACACTCCAAGGGAAATGATACACTTTTCTTTCCCTGCTTTGTTATTTCCCCACACACAAAGGCCCAGAGCCAATCAAGGAGTTTAGTTAATCAAGCGTAGAGAAAATCCTTTTGATTGCATACAAGCATCCAAGGTCATGGTCACTGCAGAGGGGCAGGTTTTATAAAGACTCTTAAGGCGATCAGATGGTTTATTTGCGCTTTATTTTAAAGCCTGATAGATCTATGTCAATTGATTAAGATTTCTTTCCAACCGTATCTGCAAGCTTGCATCAGCAGCCGTGTGCAGTGATTTCTGCTCGATTTAAACACGCTGCAATGTGGATTCAGCAAATCCAAGTGAGAAAGTCCCATCTGTGCTTCTCCTCCACTGATCCCAGGCCCTGGAGGCTGCAGAGGGCTAATTGTGGTCCCGTTTTTCCTTCCTTATCTTTTTGTTTTTACTCTGTGTCGGGGTCAGTAAAGCTCCCAAGTGACCAGCGGTAGGAGCAACAGCCATTGGCCCCCGCTGAGAGTCAGTAATTAGAGTCCTCCTCTCCAACCCCCACCCATGCTCCCCCACAGACCTTCGTCCGGGGAACCTTCCCTTTCCTCTGAAGGGAAGGAACGGAGAACAGCTGCTGAGAGGAAACCACCCTTTGGTCCCAATGGTTGACCCTCCAACCCCCCCCCCTGAAGGGTTGGCAGCACCATCTTTCAGACGTTTCACTGAATAATTCGTCTAGCTTTTCAATGTCTTGCCTTTTTGTTGAATTGTTGTTTTTTTTCATTTACCTGAGCAGTGTTAAACATTTAAAGACCATTTTGACTTGTGTTTATGTAACAATGTTGGAAGACAATAATTTCCACTTCATCTGTAATATGTTAGACATAGTTATTAATTTATCAAACAGTTAGGCAAATATTGGCATATAGTGTGTCAGCAACTTGTTGCAGTCATGATATGAAGTTAAAGTTTTCTTATGTCAAATAGTCTTTACTGTAGTTTTGCTTTAGGTCATTTTAATTTACATAAGGATAACCATGACCCACTGGAATTGAAGATGTACTGCATAGAATTTGGTGACCAAATTTCAATCAAATATAAATATTTTTGTCTGCTAGTAGCAACTTAAATTTATTCTGATTCCTCCTAAGAAATCTGTTGTAGTTCTTCTGATTATTGTATATAAACAGAGACGGAGGTCTTTGGAAGACAGTAGTCAACAAAAAACCGGACTTAAAGGATATAGTGAAAACAAAATGATGACCCATCTTTTATTAGATTTTATTGCCGTTAGCTTGATTAGCATTATCGTAGCAATATAAACACAGATATCTGACCTATTAACAGAAATATCAAACTATGACGAAGATTTCAGAAAAAGGCCCTCATCCTAGCATTGAGTGAACAGAACTTTTATTATAAAACTTATGTTGTTAAAGTATTTCCAAATGCTGTTTTTATTTTCATATTTAAAGTAAGGTCTTAAAAAAAACTTTAAAATAAGTTGTAGTTAATTTTCCAAAAATTCTGCCTTAAAAAGTCCCAATTATGACCAGATTTTCCAATCTTAATTCTAAATGTTATTTACCCCCCATTTAAATAATTATTATCTTACAAAAAATCATAAAAGGTCCTTAAGAAAATTTACTTAAAACTTGAAGAAATCTTTTTATAACCTAACTGCACGCTGTTGTGAGAAATAAATCAGAAGCAAAACTAAGGACTAAGTAAAAAAAATGGCCAACTTATGAAGTAGAATAGTTCATTAATTTGCGCATCAAAATGTTGAGATTACAGGTGAAAGTTGAAAAAGAATGAGTGCATTTCGTTTTATCTGCACAGTGTGTGTGTCAGAGTATTCTTGTAGAGGATTCTGTTTACTGGTGTGTTTTTGAAGTGTGTGTGTGACATCTGCTGGCCAAAAATAAGAAGAATGTAGGATTCCTCCTTTCAGAGCTGTAGTCTTTCTCTGTCTAGAGATTGTAAATGTTCTCTGCAGAAAGGCAAACAATACAACCTTGGCAGAGTGCAAATTATTAACATGACAGAACTGATCAAGATGTTATACGTGTAAACAGAAGGCTAGCTCTAAAGTAATGAACAAGTTTTTTTGGAAGAATACTTATTTTGTGTTTTTTTTTTATGTCCAATAAATATCTGTAATTATTGTATAAAATATTAATAAATTGGATATTCTTGTGATACACTTAGAAAAATCACTCAATATTTTCCTTTTTTTTTTTATTACGTAACACACATGGAGTGGGCGTTCATTTATTTTATTGCACTGCTGGAAAAATAATTAAATAAACAAACATCCCAAAGCACAAATCATCTCTAGACCCACTGTCATGAAGGACACTGAGTGTTGCAGAAATCTCCTGACTTGAAGAGCCGGTAAACATTCACCAAGGGGAACATGGTGACAGAGCCCACCAGTGAGCCCATCTGTGCTGCAGCTCCACACCAGACCAGGGCGCTGTGGCTCCGATCTCTCAGGATTACCCCCACCATCACTTTAACGTAAGACAGAGTCCCCGTAAACAAGAGCCATGAGAGTACCTGGACGAGATAAAACAGAAGGACTGCCTCATATACTTATCTCAGAGATTAAATGAGAACACAGTGACACAATTAAAACTCAAAAAGTTAGGTCATCGGTTATGATGCAGGAACTGAGCTTTGTCACAGTGACTCAGTGACTTTACTCACAATCATCGCTTCTCCGGCTGCAGACCCATGAAGCAAAGGACAAGGACTCATAGCTGCCATAGCCATGTTATAGCTGCCAAAGCCTGTCCCCAACACAGTCAGCATTCCAAGAAATATCAGAGACCTAAATACAAATGAGGGGTTTTAGATGCAGTCTCCTTTTATGAATAAAAAATACAAAACAGATTTTCTTTTAAAGTTTGACTTTGATTTTCCTTATGTTGAGGATACTTATCTGAATGACAGTACAAACAATAAAGATACAGTGACTCAAAAATGTATTGATGACCCTTAAATTAAAACTCAGTAGTTGTAGTATCACGCTATAGAAAAACTTTTTCCCCCACCAAGTTGATGAGAAGACAAGGGGAAGTAAATAAATAGAAAACCTGGAAAAAACTGTTGGAGGCCATGAACTACTTGGTTGGAGGTTAATCTCTCAGCTACAACAGAACCTTTTAGATTAGAGAATATTTATTTCATATTAAGGCAACTTAAGTCAAGGTCTGAATCAAACTGAGGATTTCTGACAAGACTGGAGCGTCAGTCCTTACAGGTGCAGAAAAACACTTGTTCTATAAACCAGCAAATATAAATGCATCAAACTTTATTAATTAAAAAAACAACATCTTGTTGCCGTAATTTGGGATTTGTATTCTTTAATGCCAATAAAACTTTTCCATAGATTTATAAGAAGGATGTTAATATTTTTCCAACTGCATTTTTTATGAATTCTAACTGAATGCTTACATCAGAAACCTGAGAAAGCTCCCCAGTTACTAATGAGATGGAATCTAGAAACATCTGTCTGAACCAAACCTAATCCACAGAGACCCAACCACACAACCCACAGAGCATGAGGAATGTATTACTAATGTCCTGGTGTGACATCCATGATTCAACGTAGTCATGGGAAAGAAATTAAACGCACCCCGTGATTCAGTGGCTTGTGACGCCACCACTAACTGCAATGTGTTGAAATCCGCCTCACATCGCTATGGAGAAATCTTTGTCCTCCTTGTTTCAGTTTAAGATTTTAAGGGATTTCTGTTTTGTTTGTTTTTTATGTACAAATGTCTTAAATGCCCACCACAGCATTTTGGTCTGTGTGAAGCCTGGATTTTCAACAGGTCAACACATTGATTACTTTCTATTTATGCTTTTCTTTCACTGGTTTGGTGATGTAATGAACTAATACCATGAGAGGACATCTGATGGTTAGTGTCTTTAAAATTTAAAACGGCAATACTGATGTAAACCTTAAGCTCGACTTTTTACTCTCAATATCATCCTTTCAATATATGTGTTTTACTTCCAGTGATTAGCTGAAAGGTCTCGACAGTGTGTGCTGAAGTCAACCCACCGAAATTATTCCTCAAACCCAATTCTGGAGAACATCACAGAGTTTAATTAGCTTTAATGGCTGAACTGGATTTCATAGAAATACGAGCGAACTCAGACGCAGCAGTGTAGTCAGTGGGTGTCCAAAGAGCAGAGTCACTTCATGATATTCTGGGAAATACATTGATGATTTTGATGCAAATGATACCCTGAGGACTCTGGCACATAAAAACCCTGGTATTTGACAAAGTGAATGGATTTCAACAGCCTGTAAGATGGGTGTGACACTGAGCACAGTCTGATATAAAGAACCCCCACCGCCCCCAAAATATGACCTAGGTTGGGTTTTCAAAACCAATGAAGCTGCGCATTAGTGTCGTTGGTCTCACCTCTCCAAACAACGTTGAGCCAGAAGTCTTGGGATTCCTTCAAGGGGAGCTTGGCAAATTACTGCACCTTTATTTGTTATAGAGATACTTCTGATAGAAACCTTTCTCAGTGCCTGTTGTTGTTGTTTTTGTTTGGGGTTTTTTGTCCTTTTTTTCCCCCCCAAACTTGTATTACACCAACCAAGGTCTTGGATGGAGTTTGTGTGTCCTTTGTATTTCTAAGCATCTAACATTAATTTTTCTGTTACTTCCACTCTTGCAACATCGTAAATGTTTTTTTTGGGGGGGGAGGGGGGGTCCACTTGGGAACAACATTTCAGAGTTCAACTGCTTGAATAAGGTAATATAAAACTTTCCAGACTGATGGGTAGAATGAACATGAACATGTCATTACTCGGTTCTTTCTGCCTCGGTATTGTGTTTAGACATAGCTGTATGCCCCAGAACTGCTAGCTGTCAAGATGATCAATTAATCAGATGTTTTTGATTTATAGTACATCACTGCTGCTTTGGCTCTAAAACCCAAAGGAAGCAAAAATGGTGAAGTAGTTTTGTAACTTTGTTCTTCCCATAGCTGGATCCGATCTAATGGTTTCCCCTTAACTAATCCTGAATGCTCATCCTCGGCTTGTAGTAATATTTTGACCCATAAATCCATGGCTGCATTGGCTGATATTATGTTTAAACAGTATGAACTAAATTCATGTGTTCAGATGTGAACATCTGTCTAGATTTTACTTTGGGAACCTGGTATTTATTTCGAAGATGATGAAAACCCATTGCTGTAAGGAAAATCCCATATTTTACCTGTTTTGGAAGAACATTGCAATAGTGCAGGCCACTGGGTTGGCCACTGAGGCCAGGGCTGCAGAGAGGTGATAAGCAAGATTCCCATATGGCATGCAGGAGTACGTCTGGACTGAGGGCAGCAGTCCGTTGGTTGAAGCATTGACCCAAACGACAAGAAAGTAGATGTAGACCAGCTGGTACGTGGAGTGTTGTTGTTCAACTAGCAGAGGTCTGCTCTTTTCTCCCTCTTCCCTCTGACGTATCCTTTCGTCTCCATCAGTCTCTGCTCCTGGGTTCTCCAACCCTGAGCTAAAAGAACCCACTGTGTCAGGCACAAGGTTTTCTGTCGACAGCTCGAATGTCCGAGGAAGTCTGTTTAGTCCAAAAAAAGCTGCCAAGCTGATGCACATCATTGCTGCCAGGAAGGAGAAAAACACCTCTGTGGAAAAGTTTGGAGGAAGATACTCTGTTTGCGATAACCACACTTCCTCGTCTGTGTAGTTTCCTGAAGTCTGAGAGCTGTTGACGCACTTGGCCATACCGACACCTTGGGCCAAAGCGATTACACCAGGTAAAAAACCACTCAACCCTTCTCCAATAAAATAAGTGGTGATGTATTTAGGTGGAAGCTGCATCATAAAAGGGAGGAAGGTCACTGAAGATGTGCAGTCCACCAGAGAGAGGAAGAAGGTGATGATGAAGAAGGCTGTGCTGTGCGGGGCCCCTGCCACAACAGTAGTTTTTTCCCAAAAGAAGACAAGCAGGATGCAAGAGATGATTCCGATGAAGAGGATAGAGTAGATAACGCCACGCTCGTTTAGACGACCGGGGCACATTTTGTGCATGATGGTGACCAGCAGAGGTCCCAGGTTGGCCAGCTGGATGAGGACTGTGAGGAAGGAGGGGAGCTCCCAGCCTTCAGGCAGAGCATTGACGATGAGGGGAAGTTCCACCCACAGCCCGTTCACTGCCACCCAGGATCCCAGGCCAAAGGCACAGGCCAGAAGATGCACGAACATAGCCATAATCCAGGCAGATCAGTCTGAAGACGATGTACAACTTCTGCTATCTGTCATACCTACATGAACGTAAAAACATTAAACAATAAGATTTATTTAGCTGATGGAGTTTAGAGTTTTACTTTGTCAAAATGAGATGTACAACTGTTGAACCTTCCAGACCACTCAGGTCTACCAGCCCACTCTGTACACCTAGAACCAAACATAGAGAAACAGCATTTAATTCCAAAGCTTTTTTATTTTATGTATTTTTTCTAAATTTAGTTATACACATAAACTTGCCTTGCCTTGAACACTATTGACCAAACCGAGGTACTGCAACCTGTGGCCTCTACAATGGCTCTAAAATAGCGGCTAAAAATGATAAAAGAACCAACCAATGGTTTTTAATATAGTGTATTAATAAATACCATTCTTAAAAGGTTTTGAATTTTTAAAAGAAGTTTTGAACTGAATTTTCTCTACAGAATGACTTTAAAGATGCAGAAATATGTTTTTAGTTTAATATTTCTTGTCATTAGCATGGGAAGTGTATGTATATTGTTTACATATTATCCTATAAACAATTAATCCATCCATTCTTTCTAAAAATGTTTGTTTTGTCCTTATTTAATGCTTTAAAGCCAAAACCATGAAATGACTGACAGAAGATGTATTTTTTAGAATAAACATTATGACAAGAAAGAGAAAAAATTAAAATAATTATAAGTTAGATAAGTTATTTGTGTCATTTATGATACATTTGAACTTTCTTTACAATTTATGATTGAATTTTTGTTTCACTGTGTGTCTGACTGTATAAACCAGTCACACTGGTCATATAGAGGTCTTAAAAACTCAAATATGATACATTTGGTCACTGTTTGTTGTTTAATAAAATGAAAATACACTTCCTATAGCAGATATTCAACAACAAAAAACAACAAGTTGTGTTTAATTTAATGATCATGTAATAATTGCAGCTTTAAGCCAGAGTTACTTAACCCTGGACCTCAAGGCCCTCAGCAGCCATCAAATGCTGCAAAAGCTTGTTAATCCCTTTCTTATTCAAGTCAGGTGTGTGGAGGCAGGGAAATACCTAAAACCTGTAGGATGGGCCCTGAGGACCAGCGATAGGAACCCTGCTCTATAAACAACTTTGATTTAGCCTGGCTTTGGGTAAAATGGTAACCTGGCATAAGCCAGATTGATACGTGAAGTACAACTGAAAATTTATATACATGTCATTCTGGGAAGGCTCCACTGGAAACTGTTCGCAAAATGGAGGGACATTCAGTACAATTCTTCGGGCTGATTGGGTACCTGCCTACCATGAGGAGTTTTTAGCCAATCACAGCAGCAGTAGGAGCTTCATATGTTTCACAACCTGTAGAGTTAACTGATAAATGAAACTCTTACTAAATCCAGTCGGGTGGGACGTGGAACCATTTTTCCCATCCACAAAGGAAAAAAATCCTGTCCTTTTGCTTGTTTTTCAAAAAGAAATAGAGCGTATTCCAGCTAAAACCGGCGCAGCCATGTTTGTTTTGCTTCAGCTTTCCGCCTTTTGTTTACTCTATGACGTCATACACATCCCTGCATTTATTTGGTCCAAAACATTTCCGTATCTGTATTTTCAGGAGTTTGGGAATTCACAAATCGCGGGACAAATCATCTTGCTTGCAAGGTAAGTAGAATGACTAAACAGGCAGACCTCTATGCTCTCACAAAAGCTTTAACTGATTTACACAGGATAAAAGGATAAAAATAGCAAGATATTTTTACAGCAGTGAAGTCGAGTAAAGGATGAACAGGAGAAAAAAGTTTTCCTCCATCTGTAAATGTAACTAATCTTTGCAACTATATCAAGGACCCAACAAAATTAAAATGTAGTACCGTAATTATTGTGTCCCACTTCTCCGCAGGTTTGGATTTGAACTGGTAGACATATAACCCTGCATAATACAATATAACATCTACCTGCTTCTGGAAGATGTTCAGACTAACTGTAATCTGCAGCTCAGACACGTGGTGCACACAGCAGCCAGTCTGCCTTCTTTCTTCTAAGGGGACTGAATGCTTTAATTTGTTTTAATTTGCTCTTAGATTAGTTTTATGATTTTAGGATCATAATAAATGTTTTAAAGCACCTTAATTTGTGGGTTTGCAGGAGATTACAGGATATCCTTGTGTATTTTGCTGCATCAATGCTTTTAATAAAGTGCATGCTTATCAAACCATCTAATGTAACAAAAAAGACCATAAATATTAAGCTGTCCTAATGAGAAGTAGCAGAGTCTAAGTTTTAATACTGTTTGCAAAAGACCTCTGGGACCATTCACAATGATGCAGCTAATTCAAAGTAAGGTACAGTTACTGATAGCGAGCTAAAAGTTAACTTTCCACGTGCTGTTAGACAGTACCATAATATGTGTGAGGGCCACCTAGTGGGTGGCTCCTGGTGATTCACAGTCAGCACAGTGTTGTTCAGGATGGGGTTCCTCATCATACAAACCATTTTACAATCATTTAGCTTAAAAGAAAGATCATACAGGTACAAACTGGAAAAAACAGAAGAGATTATTTCACTTCATCTGACTCCACTGAATCTGGATCAGATAGCTACATACCCCTCTTAACTTGCATGGTTTAATGTGAGTGCCAGCAATGTAAAATCCTAATTTAATACACAGGGACTACTTTGTTTTGCAAGTCAAAAAACAATTTCTGTTGGTTAAATTTCTCAGGAGCTTTGGAAGCATCTAAAAGGCTTTTTTTTTCCATTATCAGTAAGTACTAAATATCTTTCAGGTGTGTCTTTAACTAATGGCCCTGAAAGAACTGATAACAGAATCAGATAGAATACTGGGTGTTAAAAATCCTCCAAAGTATATTGAGTAATACATTCTTCACTGTTTCTGAGATGCTGCTTTGGATGGACAATCAATAAACCTGAAGGTTTTATAAGTGCAGCTACCTCTCACGCTTTGAATAATCATTTAACTTAATGTGGCACTACTGTATATAACAGTACATACAATCTTAGTTGTTTTGATGTAGCTATTCTAGGTGAGGATAGATTCAAAAGGTTTATGCTTTTCTAATTTTTCAAACAGGATCATATTTTGTGAATTGTTTGTATATTTTCTTGTAGATTCTATCCTGAGAACAAATGATAGAAAGAAATTCATACAATGTACAAGAAGAAATAAGCAATAAACTTTTACAATTAAATGCATTCATATTAAAGCACAACATATGATCAAACAAAAGGTATGAAATTGTTATGAGTGAACAGAAACTAGTTTGTTAATATAAGTAAAGCTAATAATTAGGTTTTCAGAGACTCTGTTTCTAATCTGTTAACTTTTGTTCTAAAATACCAAATGCGTTAGAAAAAAACTTAATTGAGAATTTACGTTTTCTCTAAACAAAAGTGTCAATTCAGAAAATTAAAAACTGCGGCACTATTGGATGTTTAAATGAACTTACAAGTACAAGTTTCACCAGCTCCTCAAAGTACAGCACTGGCCTTGCTGTCATCGTACGAAGAGACTAGGGACAGACTGTCTCTGGCTGCTCTTTGCACAAACACGTTAGGACTTACAGTGCTGTTGATGTGTGGGTCAGAGTCCACCGTAGCTTCAGCAATCAGCTCCACTACGTAAGAGTGGGAAGTGTCTAAATCTGCACATTCAATATGCAGGTCAAATTTGTCTGGGAGAACAATTGGCTTCATCTAGTATTATGTTTATGTTTTGAATTCTACTTTCACATGATTTTCTAATCGTTAGGTAATTTGGGGATCCTCTTCTTTAAGAGGGACCCACAAAAGACAAAGGTCATTATTCCGTGGACTTTGTGATTACTGTGTTTCGGGTTCTATTTCTAGCTCTTAGTCCAGTCTCATTAGCTGCCATTGATGCTGTGGATTGTTCTCACCTGGTTTCCAAGTCTCAGTACTTCCACAGTATTCAACCTCTCTGGCTCATTGATGGTTTCTACTGTTCCTCTTATCCTGGTTCCTCTCTCTTGGTTTTCATGTTCAACTTCTTTAGTTCATCATTAAAACAATTTATTACCAGTAATTTTTCCATCATGCAACTTCCTCTGTCCTGTTATCATTTTGGTCCTTGGTATTTTTAACCTACACCACCCCCTACTGGCTGCAGAGGGAAAATGCAGAATGCTTTTCTTTGCTTCTATAAGAATTTCAGCAGCATAGTTCTATCAACAAAGTCATTTTAGCTCTATAATTATATCCCTGACCCAAAACAACACCAATTGTGCTTTTTCTATTTCTGCTTCACAACATATCTGTTTATGGTTTTGTTAATCAGGGACAAAATTGAAGCTTCAAGAACACAAAGTTTCAAGGGCACAACATTTCAAGGATACACAAAATGCATAGATGTAATCAAAAATAAGGATTGGAATGGACACTATGTTTTTATACTTCTAAGTATTATTCTTTATTCTTACATTGGCTTTTAGCCTTAATTATGGATTTACTAATTAGTTTGACAGTGGGTTAAATTTTAATCAGCTGATCAGATCCTGAAAAAGTCATCTTTCCTTTTCCTATGTCCATTTAATATATCAAAACTAAACATATCCAGTTAGCTCAGTAAGTTAAGGAAATAGAACCATTAGTTTTTCAAAAAACATGTTTAAATGCATATTTAATTCCCTCTTTTTTCATGTTGATGCCAATACCTTTTTCCAGGGGCCTTAAAGCACATTGCAAATGTGTTTCACATGAAACTAACTAGTAAAAACTTCAGACCCTTAAGTTTGTATTTATTGTATTCCTTACAAAGAAAATCTGGATCAATAGTTCAGAGTATAACGAACTGGGTGAGTTCACTTAAGGTTAAATCAGTGCAACTTGACCCATAATGCCAGATAGACTTTACCAGGCTATATGGATGCTTAAAACTACAGAATAAATTAAAGATACAACACCAGATAAATGTTTAAACACACTAGAAAACTTTCTTAAGGGATTGTTGTGAATCCCATAAAAATTTAGGGCTCTTTAAAACTTTTATGACAGGTATATTCTACCACTGCTGAAGGTTGATCCAAAATATGCAAGAGTCTATTAAACTATAAATCTTAAACCTACTTGGAACCATGTGAATTAAACATTACAAACAGCAAAATAGATTAAACAGTTTTTATAAATCAACAATAAATGTCAGATTTGTGTCTGTTTATTTAAAGCAAGTTAAAGTCAGTTGTTAATGCTTTAACCAGGCTGACATTTTTATTGATATATTGGTTAAGATCAATGAAAAAAAAACATTGAGCTCAGTCTGAAGTGTCTGACACGGGCTCCAAGGTCAGAAAAAGCCTATTGATTGTGAGCAATCAATAACGTCTTGAAATCAGAACCACTGAGAAAGGAGCCGAGTCAGAGCCGAGCTCTCTGCTCTGATTAAAGAGTCAGGTTGTGAGGAACACAGACAAATCCACACTGAAAACCCTTTTAAGGCAGCCTACAAATAGGACCTAACCATGGTTTGAGCAATGTTTGGTGCATTTTAGATATGATCTCCCCCCATTCATTCTTAAACAGGAAAGTCACCAGAGAGAAACAATCTCTCTGGTCAAGAAGCTGAAGCTCAAAAAAAAAAGCAAATAATCAACTTCCCATTGAAAGTGCTGAATTATTTGGATAAGAATCACAACCAGATGTTTCGTAGAGTATTCATAAAACAGACTACTTTTACATATTTTCACCTAAGTAAGAATAAATTGTAGACAACCAATAAACTCAAGTAGGATTGAAAATGTTTTTAGTAACAAAGCTACTCAAGTGCTGAGTAACTATTTATAGTATATGATTAATATTTGAAAATTGTGCAGCAAAACAGACAAATATATAAGATTCTTTGCAAGTTTTAGTATTTTAAAGAGTAAAATACTTCACATACTTCAATTCAGATGTAAGAAACTTTTCTAAATACTTTTTTTTACATAGAATGTATGAAACCAATACTTACTTACAGCAGTTAAATTTTGGTAAAAGTATTTAGTTTGATTCTGCTACATGTATGTAGTTGTATGTGTTGTCATCACATACTTCATCTCTAGAGCCAAATTGTTCAATTGTTTAATGGAGCCCCACTTCCAGCAAAAATAACTTTAATAGACCCCAAAGGAGACAGCAGAAACAACAATGTAGAGTTAAGTGATTTTTAACCCAGGATTCCTAAACACCTCAGCAGGGAGTCAAGCTGATCACCTCCATGGTGCTTTAATGCAGTAGTTGATGCAAAAAGATCCAGAAACAAGTAGTAGTAAATTTATGGTTAAAAATACTTTTTTTAAATGTGTCTCATATAACTGTGTAATTGTGTAAATATAAAACTTGAATTGCATAAATATGCATAATGCATAAATATATTAAAGGAATATATTGAATGAGTTTCACCTTTTAGTCTAACTTGCTGATTTAAATTTTCATTATATAATAACTAACCAAGATGCATCTGTAGATTTGAAGTATTAGGTTTAAAAAGAGCAAATCGCATTTTAAGAGCTTAGACAGCTAAACCCCATATGCTTAGATAAACAGCATGGGTGTTCATTTTTTTATTTGACAGGTAAAGCTTTCTTTACCTGTCAAAAGACAACTTTAGTTGTGATCACTGAGTGCTATACAACATATAAAGAAAAGGAATCTAGGTGATCTTATGTTTATTTTTTCTTTTGTTTCTTGATAGTCTGTCATAAACAAGCTCACCTAAAGTAACAGTCATAAACTATCTGGTTGGGAAAACATGAGATTATGTTTCCTTCTTCCTCTTTATATTATCTGCTGTACAAGATTCAGCTTAAATATGTCATTTCTTTTCTTTTTACCCATGTTTCCAAAACTTCATTATTGGTGTTTTTCATTTCTAATGCTTTCTTGAGGAAAGAAAAGTTGAAAAGCAAAGATAATTAAAAAAAGATATGTTTTAATTAAAAAAGAAATGAATAAAATAATTAAAAAGAAAGTTTATTTTAAGTAAGTGTGACTAATGCCCCAAAATATTAGTGTGAACACATAATTAATAGACCAAAACCTTCAGAAAAAAGCTAAATTAAACCTCAATCAGATGTTTTCTATAATCTTAGCGTCATTTGTTCTAATATACCAGCATGAGTTCAGCATATCTCCTATTTGCAAATCTTTAGTACCTATATTTTGCCAACATCTGTAAATAAGATATGATGGGTAAAATATTATTAGCTTATACACTGGATGCTCTGAGCCTCCATAGAAATAAATGTCATACACTGGATGTAGACTTTCCACTCAGCTTTCATTTCAGATTTTTTTTTTCTAATTCATGTGGTTAAAAAAGGATCAATAAAGTTTCAGCTAAACTCATAAGCTCAACTCATTAGGAAAATAAAAGAACTATGAAGTGAAATCCATCAATTCAGGACACCGCTGTTGTTTTATGTAATTGAAAGCTTAATATTGAGTTCTTTGTATTATCTTTTCAGTATTTTTCTGTTTGTTCTTAAATAATTGCTTCCTATGTTCCTTATTTAATCAGTTAACATGTCTTAAGATGAGGCCTAACATCTGTTATGATTAACAAAAGGAAAATGTTTTAAAGTGGGGCTTAGAACAAATGTCCTTTATACATTTCTTCAATTTTTGATATTTATTAAGAGTGAATACAGATTACCAGATAGGCTATCTGGCTTTAAGTGATCCATATGAGGTCTGTAATGTTTCAGATGTCCTTTTGTAACCTCCTGGGTGAGTCTTTGATCATTTCTGTTATGTTGACCACTCCTGGGAAGGTTCTCCACTGTTCCATGTGTTCTCCACTTGCACATAATCACTCATGATAGGATTTGGGAGAGTATGCATATAAAGTTGTAAAACATTGGGTTCCTTTCTAGGTTTATGACCTTTGTAAATGGGAGCAAATATGACCTTGAGATGCTAACACAATAAGGTATTTCAGGTTAGATAAAACAGCAAGCAAATGATGCACACTAATGGTCATGCTATAGCCTTGAAATCTATATTATTATGTCTTATAATTTTAAGACATAAGAAATGTGAATTCAAATGCGCATGAATTTTTCATTTATCTTAAGTCACTGAAATGCAAAAAAAATTGAAATACAAAAACGGGCACAAATTATCATGATGTTTTCAGTTCCTGTTTAAACGTTTTGTTACACTGGTTGTTGAAACCCGTCAAGCATGGAGTCTGAAAGCAGAACACAACAGAAATGCATGAATAGATATTTATGAAAGAAATGGAGAAAGGAAAACAGTATGCAAAGACGTCACATTGATTTGGGCCAAAAGAGGTAGCTGATGTCACTTTTCTTTTCAAGCACGATAGCAATGCGGGTCTATTTGCACACAATGCATCTGAGGATAGATTTTTATGTAAATGCCCAATGTTCACATTTGTAAACATTGGGCATTTACAAGAGCACCTGTACACATACATGTTTGCAAACCCACAGCAAAACATCTAGAAGATTTATCTGAACACAGACATTCTTATTGCCACGTGAAACATAAAAAAAAAAATAATAAATGGGGGTTCTTATGTACATCTTAACAGAGGATCATTTCTGAGCCACATTAAGCTAAGTATGGTAATGCATGTCAAGTGGCTGTTTCCTATGATACAAAAGGCAGCACACAAAGAGAAACACTCAATAGGTTTGTTATTATACAATCAGCATTTTAACATAACTGAAAAAAATGAGTAGAGTACATTATTTAAATGATCTCTGGGGCTTTAATGATGGAACAGGGAAGAGTCCAGGGTCTAAAATAAATGAGGATTTAGCTGCTTTAATGGAGATACTGGAATAAGTCGTAATGTCTCTGCTCTGGTATTTTTAAGTCTGTAGCTGCATTTATATGTTTGTGGGTGGGGAGTGGAATGTTCATGGCAGGGGTAAGGATTAAGGGATTAAAAACTAAACTGACAGTGAAAGTCGGGGGAAGAAGGAGAGAAACATGATGAAAGAAGCAGCAGAAGCTCAGTTGGTGTAGATCTGGCCCTCGGGGGGCTGAGGAAGCTTCATGTTTTCCTTGCACATCATGAGCCGTCGCAGCTCCAGCAGCACCATGCGGATACTGTAGGAGTTCTGCCACTTGGCCAGTGGAGTGACGGCGTGCATGTCAACCTGCAGGAAAACAGCATATCTCTGTAAGGCTCAGGATCATTTTTCCTGAACTCAGCTTACTTCTAGTGACCTTTGAACTTCTTCACAATCAAACCACAAAGAATGTATTTCATTGGGACTTTATGCCACAGTCCAACACAGTAAAGTACATAAACGTAAAGCTGGAAAAACATGTGTGATTGAACAGGGGAGGAGCAACTCTGAACATTAAATTGAACTGAATGATGTAAGGTAGTGACAGAATCATTAGAAATATGATGACATGTGGTTTTGAAAATCATCCAGCAAGAAAACATCTGGTAAGTATGACCATCAAAAAAAACAGTTACCGAGTTTTTAGACTGTTTTCTAGTATTTTATCACTGAAGATGATGGGTTTTTTAAGATGATTTTGTTTTCTCTAAATGCACAAGAAAACATTTATGCTAAAAGTTAGGAAACTTATAGCTAATTCCTGCAATGTTCAGTGTGGTCTATTTTTTTTTAGAAATTCAATGTATATCTCCATTAATATTGGTTGTGGCTGATATTAGTCATTTTTTAAACATATTGGTATTGGCCCTATAAGTATAGCTGAGCCAATATTAATTAAATTCAAAAAATACTTTTTTTATCCCAAAGGGAAATTAAATAATAATAATTAACTAAAGCCTATTTCCATTTTGTTGCTGTTTACTTACAACACGAACAGTGTTGGGATTCACCAACAGGGACTTTTTAGACTGTATTTCTTAAAAAGCTTAAAGATTTATGAATGCTTATCGACTTCATAATTATATACAACCTGTGCTGCTCTATTATATAAAATCCCAGTGGAATAAGCTTCAGTTTCTTTCTGGTGACGTGGAATAATGTAAAAAATTTTAGAGGGTATAAATACTTAGGCAAGAATATACATCAATGTCGAAAACATTAATAAAAAAATTACAGGTTTTTATTTGCCTGAAAAGGAACCAAATGTGCTTAGAAATCAGAATATTTCTATCCAAGTTTTAATTTTTCAAAATTTATCAGGACCTTTTTTTCCTAAACTTGTACACTTCTTTCTATTCACCTGCTAATCTGGCCAGAAAACACCACACAACAGAAAATGTTTTAGATGTACGATCCCTTTAAAGCCATGAGTTATACTTCTGAAGCAAAGATTATGCAAATAATATAAATACAGTTGATGACAACATTCATACGGCTGTATTATAAGTAGGTAGCTTTGAGGATTTACATACCACACCGTTGGAAGTGTGCACACCATTCAAGTTTATCTTGGTCACAAATCTGACAAACGGTGGTGACTCTGGGTAACCTGGCCCACATTCAACCTTCAGGTTATACATCCTGTTTTCATAACTCGTCTGTGGATAGAGGGGTAAAGAGAGACATGGAAGACTGAGTTTGAAAACAGGAGATGATGCGATAATTTCCAGACATAGATTTTAAGATAACTCGGTCAGTTTCAACCCATGTTTGTTGTACAAATGTTACAGTTCACTAGAAATATTTATAACAGAATTACAACCATAAAACAACAGAGGAAAAAACACATACAGGGAGTAAATAAGCTAATTAAAGGTATAATGCAGAAGTTAGCATGTGAATCGGATCTACAGTAAAGGGCAATTTCACCACTTTTACAGAATGTGGTTTGCGGATCATGGGATGATGTTTTAGATGTAAAACATGGGCAGATTATTCTACCCTGAACAAATATTATTTACAATTGTTTGCAATTTGTTTAATATGTATTTAATGCCTAATAGTAGAAAGTTTTTTCTAACTAGTCCAGGTAATAAATCTGCTAATATCCCATCTAGAGTAGCTTTAATACACCCAGAAAATGAAATATTTTTTCCATATGTTTATATTTCACCAACAGGATAAAAGTAAAACTACTTTATAAGGATCTCTGTCCAGTAGAGAGTAATCCAGCACAGTCTCGGTATCATGTTATTTGACTAAAAAAAATCTACATTTTAAACTTTATTTTTGTTAAAATATGTTCAATTAACTGACTTCCATCCAAGGATTCTGGGAATGTTAGCATGCAGGCATATTTTGCCACTAATAAAAAACAACAAACAACAAAATAGTGTCTATAGATGCACATTCTGAACGTTTTTTAAATTGCTTTAATCAGTTGAAGACTTCTTTAAATCCTGACTAAATTTTAACACCTTTATCATGTTTTTTGTTTAAATAAGCAGCTACTATACAGCCTCTTATTCTAATGACTCATTTTCAATTCTAAAATAAAACTATAATAACTATATCTTTATCTTTCACTCAACTTTCCACTTTGCTGAATCACTATTAATAGTATTCTCAATGACTGTGTACACTTTAACAAAACACTAAGTTTAACATTCTTTTCTAATAATCCCAATTTCTAAATCAATAGCTCAAATCCTCAAAATAATTAGAAATAAATACTTGCAGTATCTCTTTGTGTATAATGACTTTACTTTTTGACTGATTAAAACTTATTGATGATGCTTTAACTTGAAATAAAAATCACCAGCAAGATCCTAAAGGCTTGAATATCAAAACTAAACTAGGTTTTTCTGTTACTTACAAGGGGTTTTACTTCTCATTTAAACAATATTTTTAGTTTGGATCAAAGGACAAACGTCTTCAAGGTATAAGAGAATAAGTCCAGCTGTTCTCCACGGCTGTACATGATATAGAAACAGAAAGAAGTTTTTATTAAACCAGAAAAAAAGAAAATGGTTTTAAAGACAAATATGACGGCACACCGGCCAGTATTTATTACAGCTACTGTGTCGTCCTGTTCTAAGGCCTGATTTTCTTACTGCGACTGTAAGTTCCGATCAAACCTGAGCCTGTCAAGTCATACAACAGTGCATTAACCTTTTGGCTCAGCTGCTTAAAGGCTTACAAGTCTGTGATGTGTTTAAATGGCAGCACTAACCCGTGGAGGCCCGAGGATCACTCCTCTCCACCGTGTTAAGGTCATGTCCTCATCATCCTCCAGACCCCAGCTCACAGTACCGTCTCCCACACCTTTCTGACCCTCTTCCAGTTCCTCCAAAAGACGGAAATTACGAGGAACTTTAACGCCTGTGCACAAATACAAACATTTCCAACATGAGAGGTGTAATTAAGTCCCTTTAAGCTGTTTGCTGGGGTGACATCAGGTTCCTGAAATAAAGCTTTTAGAGCTTGGAAAGGGCAGCCTATTGCCATCCTGAAGGAGTCTTTGTTTTGAGAAATTCATAAATGTTAAAGGGGCACAAAAACAGGAAATAATATATTTACGTGGTGCAGTAAAAAAAAACAAAAAAAAAACCTCATTATAAACATTATGATCTCCTACTTCAACATCATTAAGCTACAGAGGTCTTCTTCTTCTTCTACATAAAACAAACTACCAACAAAAAAAAAAAATCAGATGAGGGTGTGGAAAAAGTATTAATTTATCGTTTTAATTAACAGCTTTATTGTGTATTATGCTGTTTTTTAATTTAGGTAAAAAAAAACATGATGGTTTTCAACATTTTTTACTAACAAAAATATGGAAAAAGTTGCAGCCATTTGTAGTCAGCCTGATTTAACCACAATATTTAATTCACTTAGTTTATATCAAAGTGCAATTTACAACACATATCATCCTAGGAAACTTTAGAGTGAAATCATACAGATTGGATAACGTTTTCAATCAAAGGAAACCGAGCAGATTGCATCCAGCCAAGGACTTAGCAGATTAATGCATTTACAACTGCAAGTTACGTTATCTGCTTTGCACCCCAAGAGACTCAAAGCCCTGCACCTCCTTCTTTGTCAAATAGCTCCAGCTCAGACTGACTGGTCAGACTGGATGCAGAGGCAAAGAGTCACAGTCTCAGATTTCAGCCTCGACTTTGACTACGCCGCTACAAAATAAACATACTTTGATCCAACCCAGGGGCTGCTGAACTGTTTTGGTCATCCAGGAAATGGCAAACTTCAACTACAAGAATTGAACTAGGGCTAAAACAATTAACTGGATTAATCTCTATCAATAGATCATTGAAGTATTCTTCAAATAATTGAGTAATTGATTAATATTTAACTTGAGCACAGACACTCTTAAACATGCCTTTAGCTGAAAGAGCAATCTACTCAAAGCAGTTATATCAGAACTGTAAAAAATTTATAAATTAATAACTGAATATTAATGATTAGTAATTAAAGCACTAAATTGAAGTCTATGTGGCTTTTAGATGCATCTCTCATCCAGTCCTAAGCAGAGCCAAATGACCTGCTGGTAAGGGACTTATGGCATTCAATATACAGTAGGTGTCTTTGAAAAAGGATGCATCTAATGGCAGTTCCCAAGGACTAAACTTGGGAAACCCTCTAAACTTCTCCATTTTAGCTGTGGATGTGTCATTGTCCTACAGAAGTTGAATTCCCACCTTTAAATTTAAGGCATTTTACAGCTTCTAACGTGTTTTTCTTCAATCTATCTTTCCTTAAGCTATCATCAGCTTTCCTTTCCTCCTAGAAAAAAAATATCTGCAACGCATGATGCTGCCACCACTACGGTGTTTCACAGTGAAGATGTTTTCTTTTGTCAAGTCAAGTTGGTTACTTACACATATGTTGTCTTTAGTAATTATGATTTTGATTTCATCTGATCAGAGCATCTTATTCAACATTGCTTGTGGCAATTACCATGGAGTTACCATGCCTCATACTTCTCCTACTAATACATTTAGGTTGACAGCCATGTTTTGGTGAGTCTTGAATGAATTGAACACTGCTTCATGATTTCTCCATGCTTTAGACATCCCCCTATGTTCATATCCAACCCATCTGCTGTGTTCCTTCGTCTTTAGAATTTCATTTGGAGAACATAAGTGAACCTGTAGATGTCCACGACAGCTGACATAACTGCAAAAAAATACATTTCGGTATCCATGTTTTTTTTAAATCTATCAAGCGATATGAACATAATATTATTTCCTATTGCAATCATTATTTTTGATTTATCTCCGCCGTAATGCTGCATCATCTGGCCTCTGCAGTGAGGAGGCAGAACTGCGCCCTTTAACAGACCTCCAAACAAACACAGCCACGCTTCCAGATGCTGCAGCATCTCCACTGCCCTCATTCACCGTTCATCGGAGGTTCACAGCACGTCCAGCTGATGTCCACCCAACCCAGTGCTAATGCACCACCAGTCCGCTGAAAATGCTTTGTAACAGCCGTTCACAGTCTCGGTAAATAATTCAATGTTGCAATAAGTAGGAAGGGAGACGTTATACGTTAGCGGCAACATTTGGTTTCAGAAGCTTTTATGACTAAACGCGATTACATTAACAATTAAATACTTGTTAACGCTACAGACATACTTTTGCTGCAAGTGCTGAATCTGTTATTTAAACTTTAAATTCAGGCTAGCTTAGCTGCTGACATCGCTTCCTATTCATTTTCTGCAGCTTTTATTTTGTGATATGTTTTTCTAAAATCATTTTACGAACTGTGTTGTAAAGCCAGCCTCAATATAGAATCAATTCGCCACGAAAATGTACAAATTTGCGAGTTGAAATACGCATCCTTTAAGTGATTAAAGATGCTTTTATATCATTTACCTGATCCGGTGGCGACCGCCATCTTGTCGCTACGTAGCGGGAGCGCGCACGTGCGCAAGAGTGCGTGCATGCGTTGGAAGTAGCTGCTTCTGTGTCTGTCCGCCCCCTGCTAGAAATATGTACTGCTTTCGTGCTGTTTTGGAGGAAATAAAAGACAAACGCAATATTAACCCTAATATCTGCTTACTTGTGTAGCGAATAAATATTTCGAGATAAAGTGCATGTTTTATTTTTAAATCGTAAGTTTTTTATAAATAATATTAATCAGCTGGAACAGCTCCATAGGCCCAGCCACAGACATGTTATTGGTAGTAAAACTGTAAAAATAGGAAAAAGAAGGAAAGAAAACGTCTGGATTTTCAACAGGTGTTACCTACCAGCTGCTTTTTAATTATTAACTAGGCCTATTATTCAACTGATGTGAAGAGACAGTGTTACAACCAAGAGTGTGATCCTGTTTGTTTTTATTTAAACCCACAAACTTGAAAATAGCTCTCCATTATTGATCCCAATAAAAACTTGATCGATAAATTAATAATCAGTTTAACTGTACTTTAAGTTAAAAAGTGAAAGTCACATATTCACTACACACACTGACACATTTCAATCATTTCTTTAGTTAGATTATATTTTACATCAATGGAAACCTAAAATTTATTTGACAGACGACAAAACATTTATACAGAACCAGACCCACTTATGTACCACACAATATCCAGTAGATATTATTGGAGTTATTGCTCTCTACAAAGAGGATATGCAAGAAAATGTTTGTTGCAAGTAACAGATGGCTGTTCATAGAGTGGTAACACAAAGCATGCTCATGGAAAGTTGATCAGAAGATTACACTACGTCTAGGTGGACAAAATTGTTGGTACCCCTCTTTCAATGAAAGAAAAACTCACAATGGTCACAGAAATAACTTGTATCTCACAAAAGCAATTATATATAAAACAATTCTAAGAAAATTAACAAATTAAAGTTGGGCAATGCTTTTCAGCCATTATTTTAAAAAGATAATCTCATGTAACAGGCCTGGAGAAAAAAAAGAAAGACTAAAATGTGACCTAAGGGACATGTCTACTAATTAGCACAATCTTGTAATAACACGGGGAGCCTATATAGGGATACAGATAGTCACTTTGCTGTCTGGTGACATGGTGTGTACCACACTCAACATGGACCAAAACAAGTGAAGGAAAGAGTTGTCCCAGATTAGAAAGAATATTGTGGACAAGCATGTTAATGGTACAGGCTATGAGACCATTTCTAAGCAGTTTGATGTTCATATGACCACAGCTGCACGTATTATTCAGAAATTTAAGACCTACGTGACTGTAGCCAACCTCCATGGACGTAGCAGCAGAAGAAACATTGATGACAAAATCAAAGAGACAAATAATATGAAGGGTAACAGTAGAACCTGAGAAGAATTCTAGAGATTTAATGTGAACTTCAAGCTCAAGAAACGTCAGTGTTAGATCGGACCATTAGTTGTTCTTTGAGCAAAAGTGGACTTACTGGAGGACATCATTGTTGAAAACAAATCATAAAAAGGCCTGACTGGAATTTGCCAACCTACTGTACATTTGACAAGTCACAAAGCCTCTGGGAGAATGTACTATTGACAGATAGTACAAAAATAGAACTTTTTACCTAGGCACATGAGCCCTAAGTTCATATGCTGTGAAACATGGAAAAGGCTCTGTTATGTTCTGGGGCTTTACTTCATCTGGCACTGGGTGTCTTGAATCTCTGCAGAGAACAATGAAGTCTCAGGACTATCTAGAGCACAGGTGTCGAAGTGGTTCCAGAAAGGGCCGTGTGGCTGCTGGTTTTCTTTCCACCCAAGCAGCAACACACCAGATTCCATTCATC
>JAUZNJ010079651.1:0-24227 GCA_034780135.1 Jordanella pulchra | reverse complement strand
TTGTACATTCTCATTAATAAACTGTTAAACTTTTTCCCGTTGTCCCGTGTGGTGTTCTGCATGTGGGTTAGAGCCCTAAGCCCACCATGACAGGCCCTGTCTGGATTGTTCTGTCAATCGTGTATTACCCGAGCCTAGACTTCAGATCTGCATCCTGCTTTTCTCCCTCTGGAAACCTCTGCTTGGTTAGAGTGCCTTCTATTACTAATTCCCTTCGCCTGGATTTCAGATCCCCCTCCTATGTAGCCCTTTGGAAACCTCTGCCCCATGGGTTGCTTCTCTGTTTATGACCCCCAGACTGACTACGACTCCCCCTCTAGCAGTAACCCTTGATTCTCTATTCCAAACTGCCTTAGTTGTTGGACAGGGTGGGGAGAATTATCGAGAAAATGTCTAACACTTAACCCTAGTACTGTCAAGGTCTGGATCTGTTATTCATTGATCCAACTAATCCAAACAGTGCCACTGGAATCTATCAGCAGAGCCATCACAACCTCATAGCTTCTGAGAAGTGAGTCCAGATACAGTCAGTTCCTGTTCCTGCAATACCAGTTTACTTTTAAATAAAGTCCGTAAACACCAACTATATGTGTTGGCTGAATTCTCAGGTGTCCAGATTCTGTCCAGGCATAACATGGTTATGTTTGCCTAGAGAAGAGACTGACACGGTCTACGTGCAGGGTCAGTGAGATCAGCTGCAATCCTGTGTGTCTTTGGGTCCAGGAGGTGTACAGTACAGTTCCTGGAAAGATAGGAGAGTAAAGGCAATAATCATCTCTGCTGAGCCAGTGGATGTTTTCAAAGACAACATTTTAGCAAATAACATTTATTGATATGAACTACAAAATCTAAACAGGCTGTATTCTGTAATTTGTATATTTAATTAACCTTTTTTTGTTGTGTAAAGTACTCCCAGATGACATTAGTTGTGAATTGGTGCCTTGTAAATAAACTTCATCTTAAACCAAATCAAATAAGAAAATGATGACTTTGACATCAAGGCAATAGGTCTGAGAGATCCTATAACGGCACTTTGAAAATATAGAATAATATTAGTAGAATCTCAGAGGCAGCTTCAAAGTAGTACTGCTCACATGCTTTTAAAAGTTAACTGATGAAATTCACAGAAATTTTACTTAAGTAGTTGTTTCCTATGATGGGTTGAATCAGAACCCCAAATCAGTGTTTTGTTCTTTGTTTTTTGCTTTTACTCTTTTACAGCATCCTACACCGTTACTTTTTCCTACAGCTGCATTAACAAGCATCCACACTGAGGCTTTTTTTTAGCCAACTCCCTTACTGAGGCTTGTTTCAAACAGGCGGGCATCACCCTACTGCTGTGCCCTTCAGCCAAAACAACATAAAGTTGATGGTAAAGCAGCCTGCAGGATGGTTAATTATAATAAAGAAGACGTTTCTGCATAAATAAAGAAGTCATAATTAATTAACAAAAGCCTCACTCATATCTCCCTACTTTTTAATTATTTCATTAACTATTCAAGAGCAATACCACTATAACAGATAATGGCTTTGCATTAAATGGAAATAATGGCACAAAGACAGCTTTTTCTTTCATGAACATCCCCTCTCTTGGCTATGTGCTGTGTTGGCAGATCTTTAAATTACTCCTATACCATCATAATTCAACTAAACGTTGTTTATTTAGATGGTACCAATTTAGAATGAGTGGGACATCATGTGTTGATCTTAATAAGGTGAGTAAATAGGCTTAATACAAATCTAGATACCTACACCCTTCTTCAAGCCAACTTTCTTCACAATATCATTAGCATGAACACATACAGAGAGTAAAGAGAATACGATAATATAGACTCTGCTTCAGATACCCCATCAACCACAGCCGGACATGAAGCCTGAGAGCACAGCACAGATGGAAACTCTTGGAAATATGAAATCTCTGAGGTAGGACGGAGCTCTGTGATTAAAAGCTTTTGTATGTTACAATTGGATTTTCTAGCTTTATTCTGGAAAAGGAGATAATGCAATATTGAGAAAGTCTGTTCTTTATCTTACCCTATCAGAAGCTATTTGAAAGAAATTATTGCCATTGGAAACATGAATATGTACAAAGATCCATACTGTACGTGTTTGCAAAAAAGAGCTCTTTATTGTTATTATGACATATTCTGGCATGTTTCTGTTCCCAGTAGTAATACTGAAACTTACATTTAATTTCATATAAAAACAGAAACAAGATAGTTTTTGTTTAAGTATGGAGACATCCATATCCTTCTTGCTTAGTTTTTAGAATATATAATGTATCCAGGCTTTGGTAAATTGAAATTACCAAAAGCCTGGATATATTATATATTCTAAATTAAAACGACATCCTTGTTATATATTTACTTCAAAAATTGCTACTACTTGTAAAGATGTACAAAAAAACTTAAGATGTATTAATTATAACACTGTAGTATAACCTCAAATAAATGTAATTAAGAAAACAAGACATTTTTATTAAGAAAATAAAAAAATAACTGTTAATATAAAAAATATCTTTTACCACAATTAGCTGTACATTTAACCACCCCTCCTACTTTTCAAGTTCATGACTTTAAACTTTTCATTTGTGATCTGAAAGTTCCTGTTCCCTCTGTATAAATATCATACAAAACAGAGCCCGATTTCTCTTTGTCACTCTTAAAAAAAAAGGACAACATAACATACCATTTAGACATGGCTTATGTGTTGATCTTGAGAAATCTAAAAATAGCTGGTTGCCAAAACTATCCTATCTCTACAGTCAATGTAATAAATAAGTACAAAACAACTGGAGCTATGAGAAACAAAAAGATGAAAATGTTAATCTTACTAGAATGCACAATGAAAAAGGTGATAAGGGAGAGGATAAAAAAAAACATGGGAGAAACATTGGGGGTGCCTATTGAAAAAATTAATTATTAGGGCTAATAAATATAATCTGCATAACAACATGCATGTGTCTTGTGCTGCCTAGAAATTTAGCTAGATGGTTGCAAATATAAAAACTGTTGGTCTAAGCACTCACCCTGTGTAACTCGGTGCAAATGACAAATACAATACTGTTTACATAAGTACAGAGAAATAACTAGCTTTATTAAGCTAGTTTGATTAAAATAACATCAGCAGACCTCTGCATAATTCAGTGATTTGAACATTGTGAATGCAGCACGTATGACGACATACAAGTTATGACTTGAAAAGGTCTTTCAGCTGCGCCACTCTACAAATATCATGACAGTGATAGTCTCTTCAAGTCCACATCAGAAGTTAGTAAAAATAACATCAGAGAATGTAAAAATGTCATTAAATCCACACTTACTGCAAATAAAATGATCCACCACTGGGCTGTAACTGCATGATCATGCTTGTTTGATCACAAATTGTGTGCACGAGAGTGTGCGTCTGTATGTGCAGGGTGGGGTGGGGGGTGCAGACTTTCATGTGTGTGTTGAGCTAGAGCCAAAATCTATTGGGGGTGAAGAAGTAAGTATTCCTCACCCTGGGTGTGAAATTCATGTAAGATCTGTGATGGTTTGTGCAAATGGAGTGAGGGCACAGGCTGTGAAAACCTAATGCAATTTGATTAGAAGTTAACCGCAAAGCAATATTTTCCCTGCCTGAGTGCGTAAAGAGAGAAAGAGAGAGAGTGGGAGAAAGAAAAAGAACTATTTACTGTTTTTATGTGAGAGTGTGGGTGAAAGTGAGTGAGAGTGACTGATGACCAAGCCCGGAGTGTTGAGTTCAATTACCAAACAATAACATCTCAGTCATAATTGGGATTTCAGGTTAGACATGCTCAAGGACTAAATCTTGAAAAGACCAAGATTCTATAAGAAGTCACTTCTAAAACTTCTGATCACCCCCTCCCCCTCCTCCTCTGGAATAAACACAGCTGTAGTTCAAGTTGATTTCATATTCACAGGAGAGCATTTTCAGTCTGTCCCCATGACGCGGCAGAGAGATTACACACAGAATAATGAATTACAATATATCGTGTTATAGTGGAGAAACTCTACCAGCTCCTGCTGTCTTTTATTTGATGAAAGAATGAGGGCTCCTATTTTGACATTTTGTGAGGCATCTTGTGGCATGGCTCCTGCTATGAACGTGGAAACAAACAAACTGTGTGTTGCTAAGGACTCAGGCAAAAGCACGTATTTCTGACATTCAGGGATGCTACAGACAGCAGATCTTCCACTTCCTCCCTGCAGCTGGGTTATGTTATAGATCACCACTAATTGCCAATGGTGTGTTGTTAATTTAGAAATAATTAGACCCTTCCTACTGAGTGTGATTCCAACAAAAAGCTGTAACCTTAAATGACGTCAAGGCTCATAGTGACACAGCAAACAGGATAGCACTGATTTCCAGCCCTGCAGTAAGTTTACATGCTGTAATTTTCTCCCCGTTGATGCAGCTCATGAGGCACATGGCTCCTCTCCAAGCTGTGGCAATCAGAGTTCACCTACATCCCAAGGAGGCGTTTGCCTCTTCAGAGCCCCTCGTGGGAGGCATGATATGAGGGGGGGGCTTTGGTAAACTCTGTCAAGAAGCAAAACAAAGTGACCCTGACATTTCTCAGTGTGACCAAGAGAGAAGAAGCTCCACTTAATGGCTCGGCCTGGGGCCGGCCAGCATCTCCATGCCGGATCAATAATTGCTTCATTAGTTAATCTGATTGAGTGTGTGAGCAGCTTGTAGTCAATGCACAGTTACCTCTCTTTCTGAGTGGAGTCTGTGTTTTATTGATTTCATTCTTCACTGCAGAAGCTAACTTTCTCCCCCAAACTAATCTCCACATTTACACGACGGAGAGAAGAATGGGTCTTTTTGTTTGAGCTTCTCATGCTATCCTAGCCTTCATTATATTAAAACAGATCAATAGAACTCACTTCTTGATAGCAACAGTAAAACTAAAGACAAGAATTCATTCTATGTTTAATGATGCCACACAATCATTGCTCCAAGTAAAATGAACTATTCTGAGCTTACAAAAAGTTAATCACATATTTCTAAATCATCAACAAGTAAGTCTGAATATTAAAAGTGGTAGTTTGTTTTAATAGCTTCTTTAACAGTTTTACATGAAAATTAGAAATTTACCAAAAGCCTAAATTCCAACGGAAAAAGAAATGCTTTTTTACTGTTCATGGCTAATATAATATGTGTTTTCTTTTAACTATTTTTCAACAGTGTTTACATTTTTTGGCATTCTTAAATCGTCCCCAGATTTGTGAAGTGGAAAACAAATAGTTGTCTTGTCAATCATTTCTCCCGCCTAAGATGCAGCTCCTCCATAGCGCCTGTGGATCTGTTGACAAAGCTCTTGTTTTCTATTATGGAAACTTGACTTGAATTATTGATTTCACTTGATCTCATTTGACCAACCATGTCTTTGTAGGTTTACAGTTTGGCCAGAATCTTTATATATGGGCTGCAAGGTGGTGCAGTGGGTAGCAATGTTGTCTTGCAGCATGAAGGTTCTGGGTTTGATTCCCTGCCAAAGGAAAGGGTGTTGTTGAAAATTCATTTTTGGAATTTCTAGGTTGTTAAATTGACCACTTAGCAATGTTGCACCACTTTGTGTAAAGATTGCATAAAATCCTAATAAAATGCAGTTGGGTTTAAGGATGTATTTTTTTTTATGTAAAAAGCTATATCCTTGTGAATATTGGCACCAAGGTGACTGAACTACACTTTAGCACATCTTGTTTCTTATCTATACATTCAACACTTACTGTGCAACATGCGCATTTCTCTGGGGATCCATTTGTCCACTCAACAAATTGAAGTCCAATACTGACATTCGCCGTGGCTTTGTTTGGGGCTCCAGCAACTCTAGGGGGAAAGGTCTGACAAGCCAGCTGCTAAATGCTGTACATCATGCTGCCTGCTGTCAGAGGCTAATGAGAGCAGTGAAAGCAAACCAAAACAGGAAAGCTGCAGGACTTAAAATAAAAAGATGCAAAAACACTGAAGAAGATGCAAATTCAGGTGAGAACAGTCCCATATGTTTGTCTGTCTGTCTGCTTTATTCAGTAGGATTACTGCAAAAAATGGCTGAGATGAATCTCGTGACAACTGGTGGAGCGGATAACTTCAGAAAATATTGGTATGGATTAAGATTGGTTCGGATAAATCTGTAAAATACATCACTATTTGGTTCTTTGGATCTTAAACAACTGATGTTATATTTAATGTGGACATTTGGTTTATAGCTGACAGGAAATTATTTAAATACATCATAAAGTTTTACTGTGTTAGACTTCTTCTTTTTAACTAGCTTAACACATTTATCTGTCAGAAGAGGATTAGGGCCACTGAAAAAAAGTCAGAACTCTGGTATTAAGGCTTTTTTTCAGTGAACTTTTTCAGTGGCGCTAATCATCTTCCGTTTATCCATTGTGATTGCCTGAACATAATAGAAACCATGTGAAAATGCATTCCTTAAAGGGAAGAATGTAATATTTTCTAAAAATAAAATGTATTAGATGTATCAAATCCCATTTTGCCTTTCTGTCTATATTACAAAGAAAACAGGTTATTTTATAAAACACTTTGTAACAGAAAAAGAGAATTACATACTCCAAACAAAATCTGAATTACCATTTATTTAAGAGGTATTAGGCCTTTTTTATGGAGATATGTTGAGTTGGAAGTGTGACTGCTTACTGGTCAAACAGAAAAATAACTCAACAGTGAGTAATAGATTTTTCCCCATCCACCAAAGACAGTCTCTGCATTAGACCCCTGCTTCTCTTAAGGGTCATGAAACAACTGGATTCCATATTTAAGGAAATGAACATCCTAAATCTGGGAACAATAACACAGTACAGCGAAACTGCAGGTAGGAGGTACCGAGATCAAGAAGGAAGCTCAGAGGGGACAGAGTTTTCTCTGTCATGGGCCCCAAATTATGGAACAACTTGCCTTTGCAGGTCAGAGAGGCCCCTTCGCTGTCCACTTTCAAAGCTCGTCTTAAAACCCATCTATTTTACTTGGCTTTCAACTCTAGAGGGATCTAGTTTTAAATTGTATGTTTTTGTTTTTAAACTGTAAGTTTTTATTTTATATTTTTTTTATTGTTATGTTGTGTTTTGATGTACAGAACTTTGTATCAGCTGTGGTTGTTTTATAGTGCTTTATAAATAAAGTTGGTATGGTATGGTATGTTATAGTAAAAACTAAAGATCCAAAGCATTAGGTTTAGCATTAGCAGGAGGTTTATCTGGTACAAAAATACTTTGCATTTTAGATGTGTCCTCTTTCAAAACAAAAAAGAATGATAAAATAATCAAGTCATTTAAAATCATTATCTATTCTCTCCAGATATTCCCCTTGTCTGTTCTGGCATGATAATTGGCTTCAGGTAAAACCCAATTTTTCTTTGTGTCCGAGCAAAATGAATGAGTGTTTCACTGCCTGCGAGTTCACCTCCTGCTGTTTTTGTTAGAAGTGGGCCCATCGTGTTGAAAATAAGGGTAAGATTGGGCTCACTACAGAATGGGCTTAAATCTAATGTGAAAGGAGATTTTGACATGAAATTAGAACAGAACTATTGTTAACCCAGATAAAAAGTTGCAGTAAAGACAATCATATTTACCAGGAATTAAAATCAGGAAAGAATTGTTTTCACCAAAGGCAAACAGCTCCAGTCTCTGTTTTTTTTCTTTTTTGTCAAATGCAACAGAAAATTCAGGAGCCTGATTCGATTGACAAATATGAACACATTTTGAACAACATCTAATGAGCTGATAGGTTTCCACTCTTTGCACATGCTATTAATACTATCTAAAAAATATTTCAACTACTGTTTAATATTTCCAATTTGTCTTCAAGTATACAGACTTATGGTTATAGTTGGTATTCTTTTAAAATGCTCTTAATAATTTCAATAATTTTTAAAGATTCATTGTTGGACATTGGCTTTTTTTATGTGAACTTCTTTTCCTCTCAGTTTTTTTACCTGATGAGGAGAGAACACTGTACACTGAGTTCCTCAAAGAGAAATAAAAACGAGGGTGGACATTTTTTATTTGCAAATTAAGGACAGTGTATTAAACTTTTTTTTATAGTTATCATTATTATTTTTTTAATGAAACAAGAAAATCAAGAGCAGAAACAGGACCCGACAAATACAAGATCCTTTATAATAATGTATGACATATTTTCATGCACCAGTTCTTTTTGGACTTTTTACATTTGTCAAACTGTAGTTATCATGGTTTCACTGATTCAACAAAATAAGTATCAATTCAGTTTATTTATATGTGTTACCTCAAGGCACTTTGCAGAGACAACTCAGCCAGTTCATACAGTCAGAGTATTTGAAAGTTTTCTATCTAAAGAAAACTGGCTATTTGCATTGGCTCAGCAGCAATCTCTCAAACCGAGCATGCATGATGCGACAGTGGAGAGGAAAAACTGGCCTTCTAACAAGAACACACGTCCAACAGCACCAGGCTCAGTATGAGCAGTCATCTGCTGAGGACAATTGGGGTTCAAGGAGACAGAAGCAGACACACAGAACTAGCTCCACATGTAACCTCACCCAGGAAAGACACAGCCACTCAGATGAGGTCAGAGCCAGCTCCCAAGCAATGTCAACAATGTGTTTTGTTGGGAAGAAGGGCTGATCTTTTTTTTATTTCCCTATGTTAAACTTTTGTAGCATTGGTCTTTTTTAAATTGACTCTAGCCACCTTTATCAAACTTTGAAACCCCTTTGACAACTAAAAATGTAAAGTCATTTTCTACAATCTGCTAATGTAGTGTAGAATATGTACCAGCAGCGTGAATGCTCTTCATTGAAACTAGGGTGCAGTATGAGATCACAGGATGTTAATCCACAGATAAGACGGGATTAAGTCTGTTATCAAAAACTATCAAGGTTTTGGAACAATTCATTATTCTGTTCTTGCAGTTCTTTTAAATGAGAGTCCAGAGAAAAATCCCAAGAGACCAAAGTTTTCTCCAGCTATTTGGAGCAAAGATTATCACAGTATTACCCCTCCCCTACCGGGTGCTGTGTGCTGCTGGTCAGCTGGATGAAAGAAAGCTACAACAAGCTGGTAAGCCAAGAGTAAAATTTACAAAATAATTTGGGAAGGTAGCTATCTTGCTCCACCCTTGACCAACAAGACAGATATTCAACATAGTGACAGGATCAACTCCGAGTCTCCACTTATAGAAAAATAGTGCATGTGAGGCTACCGATGGATTCTGTTAGTTGTTTTCATCTTTTACTCAGTACTTAGACATTATTTCTTTTCAGCTCTTTTGACTTGTAAATCAAGGTAAAGATAAACTTTATAAAAAATGAAGAAGCAGAACACATACAAAGTTCTCATACTAAATAAAAACCCTAAATGGGAAAAGTTGGCAGAATAAATAACTAAACCATATTTAGCCTTTTTTTTTCTGACACATTTTTAGGTTCAGTTGAAAAAAATCAGGATAACTCAGTGGATAAAAAATGGTGCAAGTTTGTCTAAACTTTGTATTGTGGAGCTACCTAACAAATCAGCACAAATCCCTACTGAAGGCATTCTGCTTTGTAAAAAAAATAAAAATAAAAACAACAGACATTTTTATTGGCCCACACCCCCACTGCAAGATTTTACTAAGAAACTAATGTTATTTTAATCAGTATTTGCAGAAGAGAGAATTCCTCAGATATTATCTCCAGCTTCTGTTATATATGACTATGAATAATGATTTTGTAAAAAGAGAATAACACAAACGTTCTATTTGCTTTAGTCTGACAACGGAAAAAGCACATGACCTATTAAAGCCTTCGAAGTTGGCAAAAACTGCATCAAGGAAACTATTTTGAAAGAAATATTGTATTTAAATTGCAATCATTATAAAAGGGAGACAGAAATATTAACATGGAACAATAGATTGGAGAGTAATTAAAGAGGAGAAGAATTGTAAGGAATTTACATATAAACTATGCTTGAGGAGGAATCTGTTACTCAAACAAAAAGGGAAATAACATCAGATGTTTTACAGGAGCTCCACTCTGCTCCTGCAGTAGATGCAGCTGCTGGTAGTATGATATATTTGACCCAGTCTGGCAGGCTTGGCTGCTGGTTGTGTCTGTTTTCCCAAATTACCTGGCTGTGAAAGCTCAAAAGTAATTCACTGGCTGCATGAAAAGGCAGAGAAATTATTCATGAGGAATGTAGACCAGCCAGCTACAACTCAGGCATCTGTCAGCTGTCCGTACTGTTTATTTCTCACCTGAGCCTCAAACTGTTTGTTGCTTTGTTATTTAATGGCGGCGGCTCGTTGATTTTATTTTATTTTTGCCAGCAGGAGGAAGAGACGCCGGTACTTAAATGCCGCCCTGCTGCCGGTCAACGCTTTGAACAACAAGCTGGAACAAACACAAATGGCATTGTCTTGTTATCCCTTTATAATATGGCTGTAAACATTTCAGGACTACATCTCCCGCCACTTTCTCATAATGAAGCACAACTCTCAAATGTTCCATGAAATTAACTCTTAAACAAAAGATAAGTCATGTCGTGGCATCTCCGCTGTTCCAGTTTTTAAAAGTTTCAACTTTCGGCACGTCTCAAAGCCGTTTGTGGTTTAAATTGTCGTTGCTCTTTCAGTCCCTGCTGCTTTTTTTTTTTTTTTTTTTTTTAACTTTTCTTTTTTAACCAATAAAGTAGTGAAAGCTGGTTGACATTCTGTTTGCCAGTTAATCTTTAAAGCAGTGTAGAAAAAATGTGAAATTGTAGATACCGGCCATAGAAGATACCATCTGCTGATACGTTCGAGTGAAAAGGGCATGTCAGGAATATCAAACAGAAGACAAAGTAATCAAATATGAAAGATGAAGATTTCTTTGTCTGACATGTTGGAATCAGCTGTGACCAGGTATGGTTGAAGTTTTGAAAAACTGCTGGAATTTCATGAGAATGTGGAGGAACGAGTTCTGCTTTTAGCCACTAAGGCCTGTATTTTTCTGCTTTGGAGCTTTACATACATTACTGTAATCCTGCTCCTGTTTGAGAATATGCAACCACACAAGGTTTAAACAGACTGAGAGGTTATTTGTTCAACTGTGCAAAAACCTGAATATTGATTACCGCTACTGCAAATTACATTCAATGATTTAACTCATAAGAGCTTTTGAAAAACGTGACAAGTAGTTTTATTTAAATTCTCCCACAAAAAGATCAAGAAAAATAGGGCAAGGTGGAGAGAGAGAAAAAAAAAATGCAGCAAACCATTTGATCAGCTGAGAGTGTCGATCTGATCACCACAAATTGGTCCCACTTAAGGTCTCCGGCATTTTAGAGGAAGTGAAAAGTTTCAGATCCTAAAAAAAAAATCTCTTGAATCTTGGCATCTTGTAGCTTTCTCATAGAAGTTTCTGCCCTGAGAGGTTTTCCCACCCCTGGGGTTTCTGTCACTGAGTGCTTGAGGAGGAGCCTGGTTATTTTTACTGATGTTAAAAGTGAAATGATGATGTGAGATTCTTTAGTTCCTCCATTCAGACTTTGAAACTAATTTAAATGTTATCTATAAAAAAGGCCTCATGAAGCACAGCGTTCATTAACTGGTTTTGAGCTGCATGAGAAGCAAGACAAACTATCACAAATCACTGAACAGATAGTTGGCAGTAATAACCTAACGTTATGCAATTAAAGACATAGTTTTTTTTTTAAGTGAGTTTCTGATTCAACATCCTACACATTTATCAGGGACCCTACAAAATGTATGAAACCCTGGAAAAGGGATGAATTTGGTTTAGCTGTTGTTACATGTTTGGCATAGTATAGAAAAACAAAATAAAGTAAACAAAATACAAAGTGGTATGAGACCTCTTTTCATTTATCTGTTAAATTACCCTTCTATCCATCTACTTATCTGTTTAAAGTAATTGTGGGTTTCATTTTTAAAGCTTGTATGTTGTTTAATTTTCCTCCTTAAAATACTTTATCAGTATTGTGTTGATACTAAAAGATGGGCATTAATTAAGCATTAAAAAATGTCTCAGCGCTTTATGCATCCTATGATGATTCTTTGACCCTTTTTTTGTACATTAAAACATTAAATTTCTGGTGTCACATATTATTTCCCTGGTGTGAGACCGATACCATACATACAACAGATGCAGAGTAGAAATCTGGTAGGAAAGGGATGTGGTGTAAAAATAAATATGATTTTATATATTAAAATCAAATATAATTTAATTTCATATGTTTTCTCCTCTATCATCTCCTTTCCATGAACGTTTGTGACCAGGTTATGATGTTTCAAACTGGCACACTTCCTCTTTTGTCTATTTACCTATCTATATAATCATGCTTCTCTTAGAAAATTACAAACTATGCAAAAATATAAATACAATTTGTAAAAAAATGCATTCCCAACATTGCCATTGTTTAAAGACTTTTTTGCCTTTTTCAGAACAAAAATTTGAGTTAATTACTTCAAAGAACTTAAATGTAAATATAAGTGTCATATAATAGATGATTGTGTATCTGTAACTTCCTAAGCCAGAATCTTCTTATATGATAGACCTTCCTCTTCCTTGGACCACCTAATCTGGTTATTTACTGAACAATTATAACCTTTTTTTCATCGTACTACACTTAAAAAAATCATGACCCATCATTTAATATTTATCACAATAATCAAACATTTAAAGTCTCCTTAGAACTCATTTTTACTCTGATGTTCCTGTTTAGTTTTTGACCTGCACTGAAGAAACTGAGTCTTTAGTAAACAATGACAGAGACACCCATGTTGGTACTAAAAAAAGACATGACTCAAAACACAAACATGTTTACTCCTGCATACCCTTTACAATGTTTTTCCCTCATATTTGAACTCTCTATTTCCTTCACTATTCAGTGGATTAGGTTGTATTTCATTTCATTTCCCAATCTTAACATTATCTACCTGCTGAATGCATGAGTGGGCATTTTCAGACTTGCTACTCTAAGCACACACTGATTTCCAAATCTCGGCTTAAAGGCTCATCTGGATGGAGATGATATTTCCAAATGAAACTGTGGCGGTGCAGATGCAGATGAAGCCCCGTCCTGTTAAATGCTGCAACATGTTCTCCAGTTTGATGCCTACTTTATCTGCTGTTTTTAATGGTAGGTTGTAAACAAAGGGTTTTGCTAGAATTGTATCTGCTGGCAGCCAGTGTGCAGTCCTCTATATTTATGGTAACAATGAACCATGGAGATACATTTATGGGCTGTCAGACCACAAAACGGGCTGAAAGTTTAATTTCCCACAATGAAAAAAAAAAACAACAAACATTTGATGTGAAAGAAAAACTATACGAGCTAACTCAAATGAAATACTTCAGTGATTTGCCTTTACAAGATTTAATTAAAAAAAACTAGATTAAATGCTGGCCATTAAAAGCAATACCATTTTCTGAGTTATATTAGGATTGACACACATTTATATGCTAAAAATCAAAGTGGATCTTTTTTTAGTAAATAAATATGAATGAGTACTGAAACTGAAATACCCTTATATCCAGCGAGACCACTTTGCAGCAACAGAATTAAACATCTGTGACTTTGAAAGCCTTTCTGAATATTTTTACTTACGTGTCGCAGAAAATAGGACTTGTTTCTTATTCTGCGGGGGTGTCAGGTTCCTGAACGCACTGCTGCTCACGGTCCTCGCTCAGGACTCAAATTTGGCGACAGCCACTCACATATGCAAACACGCAGTACGCATTAATGATACCCTACCATTTCTTTGATTGAATTAATTGATTGTATTCATTTTATCAGGAGCAGGACAGCTTTTTACTGCCGGCTGTGTGTGTGTGTGTTTTTTCTGTCTTTTGCTTACAGCAAGATGTTTGTTTTTTTTATTTAAAAACAACACATTTTTCATCAGATGCTGTTGTTTTTCTGATTGCTGGAGGTTTCTTAGTTTTTTTTCCATTAGAAAGCACTAAAGGGTGAAACTCTTTTTATATTCTGTCCTGTATTTTAGCTTAATCTTGCTTCATTTTTGCTCTGATCTTCCCTAATGCATGATGTTGCACCCACCACATTTTAAATGGAGGAGAGAGTGATTCTTGATCTTGATTTTCATAAAAAGAAAAGAAGTATGTATTATATATCCTTCAACCTATATTTGGATATGACTAGGTGTTTTTTTATCAGGTATAATCCTGCTAACGTACACTGCAAAAAGTACAAAGATGTTTAAATCCTTTTACAAGACAGTGTTTTTCATTTAAATCTGGCCTTCTGCTGCTCTGAAAAAGGCTTGATGATAAAATTTATTTACTAACTCACTTCCCAATCCCTTGTTTGCTGGTGGGAAAGAAGAACCTTGCAGGTGTCAGCCCACACTGCTGCCATAAAGGCAGCCATTGTTTTAGGCAACAATGCAACTCTATCCCTGCCCTCGAAAGTCCAACACATAGATCTGATTAGGCCTCTTTAAACACAGTCGGCTGACCTGCAGAGGAGCGACGGGTAGAGCTCCCCCACCCCCCCACTTTGGAATGTGGAGGGACTGTCGCTCTGTCACCCTGGAGCCCAGTACATGAGCACCAGCCTGTTTTTCGGCCAAAGCTGGAATTACTTTATCGCTTCAACGCCTGCAGGCTCAGTCCAGAGCGCTAATTCGCACTGGTGTTGACCCACAAGAACAGAGTGTAATTAACCCCACCCACATTCACATCACATCTCCAAACAAACAGATGTTACCATAACAATCAGCTCTGTTTCTGACCAGCTCTCCCTCCACCTCACACCGTGTCCATGACAATGCAGCTTCAGCTGCAGGGAGGAAGAGCAGGGGCTGCTGCAACTCAAAGCAGGACGGAGGATGGCGTCTGTCATTGTTTTCTTTTTTATCATTCCAGGCTTGCCTGAAAGAATGCAAACTGCTCTGAAACCAGCCTGAGGTCATGAAGGCAAGAGTAAAGTCTATCTAAAATCTGCCTCTAGATCCCTTTTGTGTTTTGACTATAATTACACCAGATCAGTATAAGCACTACGATTTGAAATAAATATTGCAAATTAAATGTGAATTATGAAACATCTCTAACTACTAGGTTTCTCTAAATATAAAAAAAACCCCTCCGAGCAAAATCCAGAAAAAAAGATGCTACAACAGTTAAATTAAGTATCTGTCCAAATTCACTAAAGAAAGAAAAAAAAGATTAGAAAAATAAGCAATGAAAGCTGCTGACAAATAGCCCAGAGGGGAATGGAAATTAAGACTTTTAAATACCTGATATTATTATTATCTGTTCATGAAAGCCTTCCGGGAGCCTTTAAGTTTGTGTCACAGTTCCTCTAAAAACATTTCAATTCAAATCAAATCGAGACAACTGAGACTTCTCTAAGGACTTAACAAATAGGTTAAATTCTTATGCAGGTATTAAATATTAAACATCATTTGATTTTGAAGGAACACCTACACATGTACTGTACTTTGGGCAGCATCCTAAGCACACTACTGTATGAGAGCAAACAAAAGAAACTAGCAGAGATTTAAGGAAAAGAATTAGTTTGTGAATGTACTTGGGTAGAAAAAGATCTAATTAAACTAAAGATGAAATGCTTTTTTGGCTCGGGGGTCAGGGCCAAATCATTTTGTATGTGTCTGGGTTTTTTTTGCAGCATGAAACTAGAAGGTTATGCGATAATACAGCAGCATCTCAAGTGATCAGCGACACTTTTAAAACTTTTGTAAAAATAGGCTTTCCACATGGACAATGATGCAAATCCTACTGCAATATTGGCTACAAATTAACTTAAAGACAACAAAGGCAATGTTTTGGGATAACCATTACAAAGTTCTTATGCTAGTCCAATGAAAAATCGGTGGACAAAGGTTAAAAATGGTGCTTGTGACCCAAAAACTTCAGTTAATTGCACCAGTTTTTTCAGGGGGAAAGAAAACCAACCTAAAAAAAAAAACCTGAAGTTTATTTGATTTAATGCTAAACAGGAATTCATTTAAATATCTGGTATAAGGATGTATACTCATATTGGATTGTGTTTCCAGTAGAGTGCATTTCTAATACTGGAAAAACAGAGTCCGCTGATAATATGATCAAAACTTTTCCATCTAAGGAAGCTTCTTTAATTCTGCTGAGTCAATTTCCTATCCTGAGCAGGCATGTGCCGACGGGAGAAAGGAAATGTATACTTTAAATGACCAGGATCAGCAGGCATTAGCTGAGGTTGACTAGAGGTTGAGCGTAGAGAGGAGACAATAAAACAACATCAACCAAGACATACAACCAGTGGAGGTTTTTTATGTTCATTACAACCTGAATAACTGATTTGTAATAAATGGAGGATGGAAAGACAGGTATGGTGAGATCAGATACATAGAGTTGTTTTTACAGAAAGTGATAAACAAAATAAAAAGCTGCTACGCTGAACCACCCCTTGCTGACGGTTCCACTTCAAAAGGAATCTTTGTTATTTGTATTTTCAAGATGTTTATCTTAGCTTGTAAATGTTCACAAAACTTGTGACTTTTTGCCCACTTTTGGATTCTTCCTTCTGTTTTCTTCTATTGGTTGCACCATAATCAAATTGCTATGAATCTATATTCACAAATATAACCAACTGATTCCCAAAGTAAACTTCTTTTCATGAATTTTATGCACATGAATGAGCTTTTTGATTGAAAAACATCAGACTCCAAGTTTGACTGAACTACTCAGTAGGATCCTATTTGGGAAATAAACATAAAATTAAATCAGTAGCTGATTATGGATTTTTCTTGTTCGTTTTTTGGTAAAAACAACCTTCATGTATGAACTCCCATGATGCTAACAGAGGAGTTTGAAATGTTCTTGCTCTGGTGCCTATACTCTCTTGTGCTCACTTTCTCTGTACTTCCTGCTATACAGTCCTGCCTCGAGTTAATTTTCCCCCTTTGTTGTGCTTATTTCATATGTAGATTAGCAAACTGTTCCATTCAGTCTGAGAGCAATCTGGTGAAGCTGGTGTGAATTTTTCAACTTTTTATTGGTGATTCTGCTCAGTATAACCTAATCAAAGCAGAGTTAGGGGGTACCAAGGTCTTTGTGCACACGGAGGATGGGGATAAACCTGGGTACACAAAGGGAACATGGAAAATGTGTCAAATACAATAATGATTTTAAATATATTATCATATTCATATGTATATTTCTATATACTGTAAACATAGAAAACATTAGTGCTTCTGAGTGAATTCTTTTTTTAAAGTGTAACTCACCCAATGTAAAAAATTAAATCCCAACCCCAGAAAAATTTACCATCAAAGTGGTCCACCAAGAGACCCTGAGATTAGGGCTAATGCCGGGATAAAATGAAAAATAAATAAATGACAGCTAGCCTAACCTTACTGTAGGATGGACAGTGAGCAGATGAACAGTGGTAGTTAGGCCGGGGATAGTTTCCTGCAGAAGAATCCAGATGTTCTCTTAAAAGGTGTGTAATTTACATAGCATCAACAAAAAGAAAAAAAAAGGCAAAAACAATTTAACAATTTGAGCAAAAACAATGAAGAATTAACCAAGCTTATATAAAATGTAGAAAAAAAAGAGTTCATACAATTTAAATGCAAAACTTAATTTGGAGATGAGTTACAAGTGTTTTTTTTTTAATTTTATTTTATAGTATTTAATTTTATTCTCTTTAATACTCAAGATACTTGTGAAATCTGTGCAGCTGCATCTAAAATATTTCTAAGAAATTGATTTAAGTGTGACTTCTTGTTTCACTTTTTAAGAAAGAGCAGATCTATTTTGGAGAATAAAGAATATCAGTCATCGTAAATTTACCATCTGCAATTTAATCGTTGGTTTTATTAGATATATAGTTGCATAATTCATTTTAAGTTTTTCTAGCCAAGGATCATAAAAAATGAGAAGGTGAGAACAATAAACTAGTGAAGACGGATTTGAAGGATCTGATGGTCTATTGTTTTTGTTTGATAACAAAGACCTTTGTGGAGGAAATATGTTACGGTGTTATGGTGTCTTATTGGTGACAAGAAAAGACAAACCAAATAATACTACCATGATAGAAAATGAATAGTGAAATAAAACTATTAATTAAAGGAAATGAGGACCTGTGGACACACAATTATGTAGATTACTGAGTAAACTGTGGCATATATGTGCATTTTATACAGAGAAAAGGTAAATGAGAAAAATAAAGAAAATAGAAAAAACAACAACTTTTACAGTAACGTAAAACCATAAACAGTTATGTACAAAAACAAATAAACTATAAACTCTAGATATTATTAAAATATAATTGCTTAGAACTATGATCATTTAAAATGCATCAGTGTATTAAAATAAATATAATTCTATTAAACCATTTTTAGATAAATCACTAGGGGTGATATGGATTAAATAGAGACTTGCACAATTATTTCTTGGCTCAGTATCATGGGGCATGCTATTCTGAAGACTGGGTGTTTGTGAAAAATTTTTGGCAAACTATCACTCTGCAGATCAGACGCAGATACTAACACAACTATCTGGATCCTGTGCAAATTTTAAGCACATTTCGGTTCCCCCTACAGGACCTTTTGAAAATTGCACTGTTGTAAACACTGACTGCACCCCAAGAGCTGCAGGCTCAGCAGCTACAGCTCTGTCACTCTTTAAGCAGCCGGAATATGCTTAATAACAAATGTTTGAAGAGGTAGGTAGTATTGTATGATATCTAATCTGAACTAGTACACTGCAACCTTTTTACTCCAAATTGTTACTTTTATACAAGTCTGTTAAGAGTAAGTCTACCTCTTGAGTAAACTATTTTTTATTTGCTTTCATAAGGGGATTCAGTCTTTCCATGTTTCATAGCTGCATCCTCAAAATCAATCACTCTGAAGTCACAATAGCAACACTAGCAGAGGTCAGCAGATAATGTTCCAGAAAGAAGTCTGTTTTAGTTTTGAATCCTTGTTTATGTTTGAGTTCTTGCTACAGAGCAAACTCCTTACCCAAATATACTCTTCTGCAAACTACGTCATGATCTGATTCTTGTTTTCATTTCTGTTCTTCATCTAACAAAGGTTTTGTTTGCCTTTTTTGTTGGATTCACCATGTTATAAACCTCCAAAAAAATAAAAATAAATAAAAAAATCTTTTAATCACCTGTGGGTAGTTGAGTGTGCTGTGTGTGGCTACTAAAGCCAATTACTTTATAAAGGACTGCTTTAAGGCTATTTGTCTTAAAGCCAGAACAACAGCCAGAACATTTAGCTTTGTGTTGAATCACACGTAGAGTGGGTTTGTGACAGAGAGCTTTTAGGTTGTTAGGTTTTTAAGCTTTTCTCTTGACTTCCTTCTATTCTCTACATAAATCACCATAAATGATGTTATATATTGAGGCCTGTATCATACCAAATGTAACATCCTCCTTATTCCAGTAGTATTAACTGTTTTCTCAGCTACTGAATGCTCTCCATTTTTCTTTAATCGATTGTTTTATTATTCAGGATTTTTTCTTTATTGAAATAAGTAAAATGCGTCCATCTTCAAACCCATACAAAGTGAAAAAGTATATTATGTATTTTAGATTATCTATAATTGGATTTAGAAGCTAAATTATGTTACTTTTAGTTTCCCTTGTCCTAAACATAAAAACATGTTTCCAAAGCCTAGATATTAATATCAATATTGTATTTTGCTCACTGGTAACAAAAATGATAAACCACATCTTAGCTGATAGGAGCTGCAGAAACATTGGACTTTTTTTACACATGGCCTTAAGAGTAAAAGCTTTCATGTTAAATACAATGCTCTGTTCAGGTTTTAATATAAAAACCTCTTGTAGTGAAGCTTTAGAGCTTAACCTTGGGTGTGTGTGTGTGTGTGTGTGCGCGTTTGTGTGTTTTTTGTGATGTTGTAATTTACTAAGCACAAAACAGTGAATTATAAGCAGAAATAAAAAAGGGTTCAAACTCATTCCGTCTTGCCATTAAAAACAGGCTTCATATTACTGAAATAGAAACATTCAAGGGAGTGTTTGTGCCTCTGTGAACCATTATTAGCTTGTCGGACTGCTGTCAGGCTGAATCAGGAGGTACAGCTTATCACACATTGCAGAGAAAGTTTCTGCAGTGTCTGAGTCAACCATGCAAATGTCAGAGTCTCTTCAAAAAAAGAAAAAAGGAAACGAAACATGCAGACCAGTAAAAAAAAAAAAGACTGCCTTATTTCAAGCCTTTGCTATGAAAGGACCAATATTTATATATATTACATAATATTCATCGAAAGCCCTTTACCACTTTATGCTGTTAAACTGAAACCATCATCTTGTTACTTACCAAATCCATTTAACTTATTTTGTTAGTCAGTAATTCAGCCTGATTAACCCTAATATGCATGCAGGGTCAAAGCAGACCTAACAATCAACTAAATGTGCATGTTGATCCGTTCAGGCTGCCTGCTGCTGCAATTAGGTGCAAGTGAATGCATTTACAAAATAAAATAGGATTAGGTGCTTGCGGCAGGGCTTGGCTCCTCTAATGGTCGATGAGTTTCTTACATCTCCCTTTAACCTTCCACGCCTCTGAATATGCACACCACAAAAATATTTAACATAAAATGCTAATACTACATCTGTTCAATAATTTTCTTCTGCTTAAGTCGTGCTATCAGAAGGTCCCTTAAAGAAGCATAATGATAGTTCTGCATCTTCCAGCCCATTAGCTACAAATCAGGCATACTTTGCATCACTGGCTATTCTCCAGAGCAAACCACCAGATTGTAGATTGATTTCCCATCGTCTTGGCAGGCATTATTTTCCATTCATTTCAGTCCTTTACGAAAATAAGCTTAAAGAGATTTGAAACTTGCTGGAGACAAGTAATCCATCACCTTGAGCAGCATGCTGCATTTGATTTTGTCAATGATACATTTACATCACATGCTGCAAAAGACTGTTTTTAAGAAACATAGAATGTGTGAGTTTGAAATTTGACATGTCTGTTAAATTGGAGCAGACGCTAACTGAACTGGGACTGAACCTCAGCTGGTAATTATTTTGATGATATTTCAAGCAAATATATTCAAATATCCTATCTTTTTGTGGTTTCTCCAAAGTCTTGATGCTTTTTCAGCCTTGGTCATAGGAAAAAAGAGTGTGTTTCTAAATGAGAGGTGACAGGAGACAGGCAGCCTTCAAAATGAGTGGAGTAAACTGATGATGTCACAAAAATAAAGTGACATTATTAGTGATAAGTAGCTGGTTTGAGCACTATCGGGTAAGAATGAACAGGCTTCTTGGTAGCAGAATTTTTTATTGGTTTTGGATAATCTTTTTTTTCCAAACAAGGAAAAACATTCTCTGTGTGGAATGACATTCAAGCTTATTTTACAGCAATTAGGAATATTTTAAGGAGTCATGTTGCCAAGGAGTTGAATGATATTGATTTGTGTTTGAGAGAATTCATGAAAAACTGCATTTTTAAAATAGTAAAAAGATGGAATATTGTGCATTTCCTTTTCAGATAAAATGTCCTTCAGGCTTTTTCAAGGTTTTTACAAACATTTCTGTGGAACTTTTGCTGCATCATTTAGTGTCTAGAACCTGATTAATTTCAGAAGAATCTTTTTTATCTTCCCAAACATGTAGCCTCAGCATATGGATTAATTGGGTGTGAAGGGCTTCTAAACTCAAGCGATGTGTAGATCAAATTTTTTGCAAAAAATAAAAATGTTAAAGATAAGGATGTAGCTTAGAAGTTAGCTTTAAAGCTCCAGTATATGATTAAGTGAAGCTTGATGCATTCTTTGGTCCGGCATTCAGAAATATTTTTTAATCTGAATTTACAGTCATATTCAAGAATTTAACATGTGGTCTGAATAGGTTTGAGGACCTTCTGAAACCAACAAAAAAACAAAACAACATGCTTGTCATTAACTCCATATTTCCATTAAAATAAACTGCGTTCAATAATACTCTAATTTAATGAATTGTACCTCAGTGTAGATCATTTTCAGTCCTGGCGTTTCTTATTTTGCCTTTCACTTGATTACTTTTCTCTATATCAAGCTAATTTTGAATAGTATGCAGTCATGATCAGGTTAAAGGGGTTAAGAATAACCTCCAGAAACCCTGAAGAATTATTAATCGAAACCTGTTTAACAATTAGAGAAAAGTCTGTTCAAAAACGAAACAAACAAATAAAAAGTGAGAACACAGTGCATGATAATTTTGCTTTTGACTTGTCTGTAGTTTTTTTTTTTTTTTTTGCCTTACTGAATTTGTTTAAAATGCTGATTATGTAAGAGTGCTTTGTTCCACTTTCTATCTTTATAAGATGTTCCAAATGGGGCTTCCATGGTAAAATACAGGTTAAGGAAAGTGTAAACAGTAATGATTTCCTTTACAAGTTGAAAAACTGTATTTGGGTCTTAAACATCACTCAGCATGGCATTCTCTGCCTAAACTCTCCATATTCTAAGTTTATTAAATAAAGGGTCTGCTTGTGTGAGTTTCACACAAAAAACAACACTGAAAACGAATTCAAATATGTTCCAATCATAATCAAAATATCAAAGACAATAATCACTCCAACATTAGCCTAGCACTTTTATTTTCTCAAACTAGTTTGCTCCAAATATTTTTAAACTATAAAATAGGAGGTAGATCTATTTAAGTTAAAACCATTGTTGTATAAAGGAAAAAATGTGGTTGCGATAATGGGAAAAACCAGTAGAAAGACATAAAACTTATGAGACTAATTAATATGCAAATAACAAAAATATAAGAGCTAAGTTGTAAGGAAAAAAAAAAGAGAAATGAAATGCTGTGCAGTTAGGAAAAGGAGAAGACATGATCAGGTAAAAGAAATGTTTAATTTAAAGAGAGAGAAACACAAACAGGAGCATTTTTATTTAGCACCAATATTAATCAGTTCATATTCTTAATCAGTTATTCAGCATATCTATTTTTGCTTTATGAAAAGCCATTTTGCTTTGTTTGTGGCTGATTTGGAGAATCAACACTCCTATTACATACCGTTGCATTGCATGCGGAATACTCAGGGATAATGCAATTACTCAACCTTGTCAACCTTTTCCTTTTCGTTGGACATCTGCATGGACTGATAATGAGAAGGATTTCCTATCTCTACCTCTAATTAGACAACCTCTTTAAATCTTCGTGTATCCTGTTGCCCGTTTCCAGTGGGGATAAATCACGTTTTATTCATTCATCTTCTGGCAGCCTTGGCAACGGCTTGGAGGACGACAAATCAGTAAACTGAACAGGATAATAGCCTGTTTACATGTCTTAAATACTGTAACTCTGTGTCCTAGTAATTCTTAATGCCCAATATTAACCAGGATGCCAGAAGTAGCCCTCGGTTATTTATATATAAGCCTGAAGGACATTTTATCTTTAAAAAGCAATTTCTTCTTTAATTTCTTGATGTTGATTTAACCTAAAGTGTTAATTTAATTGAAATGTTATTACATCAGTGTACTGTGCAAGGCTACATAGATTTAAAACCATTGTTTGTATTAGGAGCAAAAATATAAGTTTAAATTTTGGTTTTATTTTTTAAATGATGATTTAGAAAATATGACTTTAGTTTGTCTTCATTCGATCTTTAATTTCTTTAACTTAAAAACAAAAACTGAAATCTTTTGAGTTCTGGAAGAAGCAAATTTGGTATTTTTAAATAATGTCTCATAGCTCTTTTAGGATATTGCATAGTGATTTCTTTCATGTTCATAGGGAAACATTTCCCTTCACAGCAAATCTGAAGGGTTTGAAGTTCAACCCTTCTCCCATGATTCTACATTATCTCAAAAAGGTGATTTCCACCCATTTAAAGCTCAGTAAGTATGGATCTATCATTAAGCCTGCTGGCAGCAGCTTCAGGATTGGCTAGATTTTAGATTAAGAAATGGTGATCACATTTTCATCAATCTAACTAGTCTCTTCTGCGTGCGTCACAGATCTATGTCATCACCTTGAACTTGCTGCAATTCAAAATATGAAGTAGGTGCGGTGGGTAGTGTTTGTAATTTTTGTCTTGTATTCATGTGGCTTTACACTCACCAGCTACTTTAAAAGGTGGTATCTGCTTCGACTCCTTTTTCTTTTTTTTTGTCAGAGCTGCCTTGATTTTGTCTTGATTTAAAATGTGTCTGAAACCAACCATCTAGACCCCTCAGATCTTCTGGTTCTGGTCTGCTTTGCATACCCAGAACCAGAACCAAACGAGGAGAA